>JAPMLY010000514.1:0-96721 GCA_026401115.1 Tetraselmis chui
TCCTCACCGAACCCCTCGATACTATACACAACCGCCTCCCCATCACAAGCCTCAATACCAACCAAGCATCCCCCCCCACCACTATACATCCCTCGTGGATCCCCCTCCTCTCCCCTCACCTCCCCCGTTCACCCCCCACCCTCCAATCCGGCATCTGCACCTCCCACACCACTCACTCCACCCCCACCGCACCCACCACACACTTAGACACAGAATACCTCACCCCCTCCGACCACCACTACCCCCCCTGCGACGTAACACGCATCATCTCCAAACACAAAGACACAGAATACGGCCAAACGCAGTACATGGTCGAATGGGCCCCGGAACACCTCACGGAATGGGACATTCAGCTACAACTCGACGACGGCTTCCGCCTCATCTCCTCCACTCCCACATCGGTATGCCTCCCCTCCCCCTCCCCCACCACATGCTCCATCTGTCATGACCCCCTGCACACAGAACCCTCCTCCACCTGCTGCACATGCCCGCACTATGCCATACACTCCCAATGTCGCCCAGCTCAAGGACCCACCACATGGCAGTGCGAGTGGTGCGCTCGCGGCCAACGACACGACCTTACCCGCCTCCACGAAGTGCAGTGGGCCCCGTGCCTACAACTCCACGACACCATCAGTGAGACCCCCTCCGGCCCCACCGCCCTTACCGCATTTAACTCCGGCTATGTCCCCTCCACCGCACCCATTTTGCCAAAACCCGGACCCCCTCCGTGGTCACACCCACTTATCACATTCAACCATGACCCCATCAACCCCGACCTCGACATGCTCCCTACCGGTAAATTCGCTATCCACGCACACCCATCACTCCACGACACCACCATACTCTGCACTCCCGACGGCCGCGCGGTCACCACCCTTAACGGCCCCCGCGTCCGCCACCTCTACCAACTCTTTCGCCCCGACCTCTCGCAGCATACGTTCGAAGAGGAGGTCTATCACCTCCTCACCCGTCTAGGTTCCCGCTCAGAAATCCACTCACCCACACCCGCCACCACCACCCGAAATAGATGGGCCACTAGAGAAGACCTCCTCACAGCCCTCCGTCACACATTCCGCATCCAGACAGAACTCTACTCCGACCCCCTCAATAAATCCCTTCACTCCCACACATACCACTCCCTCTATCCCGAAGATATAGTCTTCTCATCCAGCGGTAGCAATGCCCCGCACACCTGGCAAGGCACCAGCATAGCCAACCCCGAATACGACCACGAATGCATGAGACGAGCCATGGAACACGCAATCACCAGCGCACACCTCACAGCCCCTCACACACCCAGCGCAACCATCCTCATCCTCCCCCGATGGGAACACACACCCTATCGCCACTCCAAATACATCAACTCCCCATACACCCACCACCTTTACACCCTCCCCAATGACGCAAACACATTCCTACCCCCCGACCAACACACTGGCAACCCCACCCCCACCCCATTCGGCACACGATGGATGGTCGACATATACCTCGTCGCCAACCCCCTCGCACTCTCCACCCTCCCATCACCCACAGCCATGACCGCACTTCACAACACTCTCGAATCTATCTACGACACTCACCTCCCCAACCCCATCATCACCCCCCCTCCTCCACACCTCATTGTCACCTACTCACCCCACTCAGCAGGTATATACCACCGCCCCCCAAACCCAACTCACCCCCTCACATACCCCCTCCCAGACCGCGTACATCTAACGTACCCCCCCACCAGAGGCACCCTTGCTTGGAACTGGCAGGACTTTGTATACACAGACGGCTCGAAAAAAGGCAGCTCGACCCCCCTCGGAGCAGCAGCTACCCACCCCGCCTCGGACACCAAAGTCAAAATCCTGGTGACCTCTACCCCTCCCTCCCATACAATAAATCGTGCTGAATTAGCTGGCATAGATGTAGGCCTCCAATTTGGCCGCACCCACCTCCTCACAGACAGTGCGTGCTCCCTCCGCCTCATACAAGGCTACTTAAACTGCCCTTCCGCTTACCGCCACAACATTCATCGCGACACCCTCTCATCTATCACACACACCCTTAAAACCCGCTGCGAAGCAGGCATCCGTACACACCTCGGCAAAATCAAAGCCCACAACCATTCCCTAGGCAACGACCTCGCAGACACCCTCGCAAACCAAGTCGCGGATGGTCACCCACCCGACACTTATACACCACAGGTTCTGAAGTCACAATAGGCCACTGGACATGGCCATACACCCTCCTCCCACAAACCCTAGGGGACCCCATACCCTACAGATACACCAACCTCAAATCCGACGCACACACCTACAGCACAAAACACACACACACTCCTCTCTCGCAAACAACCAAACACGGAGCCCTCCTCGCCCGCGCTCGCGAAGGACGGCGCCGATTTTTCTTACCACAAAATTGTTACGGATAGGTGTGTCGATAGGTGTACCTGGTCGAAGAGACCCGGGCCCAACTTGCTAATAAGTCATGTATGGCAAAGTAGAGTGGCCCGAGAGACACCAGTCGGTCCAGTTTGCCGGCACATGTTGTAAACAATTTCAATTTCAATTTCGTCAACAATTTAGTAGCACCACCGTTTTCCTCTAACAATACATACCCGCACCTTGTCCTGCTTCGCGCGCACCGGTCAATTCAACAACGGGAGCGCGCCATCCCACCCGCACTTACACGCTCTACTACATGACTTTCAAGAAGCGACAACCTAGTTATTATTCACCAGTTATCTACCCATGCATCGCCTAGAAGCACACATGCATCCCATAGAAACACGCATTGTGACCTTTTAAAATTATTTTCCGTTAACCTAGGCAAGATTCTCAAAGATATTGCATCGGGAGTAGGCGCCGGCCGGTGGCCCGCGCTGTAGCGGCGGGCGCCGCCGCGCGGGCAACCGATCACTTCCGTCCGTCTCCAAGTCGGGGACCGACGGGTGAAAGAGGGTTATAGCCCTTACATTTTAAAGTATACTTTGTGGTGATTTTCAGGGAATAATGGTGGTTGTGGCGGTAAGGCATGGGGTTGGGTGAAGAAGGATTCACTAGATCCCGGGCCACAGGGACCACGCGTGCACGCAAAGACCACGCGTGCATGTCCTTGGCTGCTGCGTGCCTGTTACAACTCGTTACGTGTCACGCAAGGCACGCGTAGTCGCGTGCCGTGTTTCTACGAGTAAATTGTAACATTACGTACGAAAACGTACAGGACCACGCGGCACGCGTGCCTTTTCGCTTTGTATAGGACGGGGGTTACTGGAATACCGAAAGCGCGCGGAACTCGGCTCGTGATATTTACGTCCCGCGAGCCGTGTACCGGCCGAGCCGTGTTCCTACGAGTCCTGTACTTTTTTCTAATAATTGGAATATCGGGTTAAATAGGAATCGGAAATGAAATGAAATGAAATTGTTTACAACAATACCAGTAAAAACCGGCTGCTGTCTATGGGCCCCCCATGTACTATGCCTAACTCGACTTATAAGCAGGAGTAGACCGTGATCCACTAATCCCAACCTCTCCAATGGCAGTGACGATACCGTCTAAAACATACCCGTATCCAGGTTTTTATTATTTTTTGATCTATACGTGTTTTTTGTTGGATACAATATGAAATAAAAAGTGGCGCTAGTCTCCACGATACGCGGCCTGCTCCAGCCGTTGCGGGGTCGCTGATCGGCAAGGTTGTTCAACTTGAGCTAGTCGAGTCGAACCTGCCTGGCCTCGGCTCCTGTGCGACTCCGGTCGTGCACGAGCCAGGGGGGAAAGGCAAGTGAAAAACCCCCCTCGCTCAGGTCGTCGTCGGTCCCGTCTCGATCCGTGCTCAACCCCGCCCGAGGTAATAGCCGCTCCTCCCCACGCAGCTCGCCACCTAGCCGAGTCTTCTCTCCTCCTTCGCGGGCTGAGAAGAGAAAATAACTAGGCTGCTGACGGTGTCCGGCTGGCTCTCCTGCCCCCGAGCCAGATTTTCTCATGTCCCATGTCCTTGTTCCGTCTGTTTCCAACACCTATCTGATCGCGCTGTGGCCGTCCATACCCTCCCCCGGTGGTTTACGTTAGGGGGCCGCCTTTATGAGTAGTTTGCCGTTACGATAACCTTAGGCACACTGCCTGAGGCAGCCTATCGATAACCGGGTACCGACTAGGGAAGGGGTTGGAAGAACACATGGATCGAGTCGCCGGTCCTCAAAAGATGGTGGGTACGGGAATTTTTCCAAAAACCCCCGTACCGGGCTTTTCCGGCGGCGGGCGATCCTAAGGTCCGCCGCCGCCAGACCGTGCCGCTCCTCCGGCTGCGACCCACCTCCGTCCTGCGTAGCGTCATGCCTCGCCCCCAGGGGAGACCTAAGGCTCTCGCAGGGCTGGCGACTGCTAGCGAGCGCCATGCCCTAGCGCTGCTTCCCAGCTGTCCGCCGCCAACTCCAACACCCTCGTCCCTCCGCTGATCCGTCCGTACCCTTCTTCGCCAAAGAATATTTCGCAAACACCGCCCCCGCCCCATCGTCGGGAGAGTATTTGCGAGTATTTATTAGTCGCGGAAAAGACATATCGGACTTGCCGAGCGGGAGATCCATGTGCCGGTGTACGAATATTATGTTTTTCCAAAACCCTCCGTACACGGCTTCCCGACAGCTGCTTATCCCGCGGATCGCAGCTGTCGGTACCTCTTTCAGCCCCTTACCGTGCCATGCTTGGCACGGCTATGGGGTTACCAACGCCCACCGCGTGGAGGTAGAGGTAGGTGCCGACGGGCCTGCGAGCGCACCCCTCTCCGGGGCCGCCGAAACAGTGTAGCGGTTAGCCTCTGAAAGCTAAACGCTAGCACAAATCTGTTCTAATTTGTCTAGTTCTGTGATTGGAAGATGGCAAATGATGTTGTCGAGAGGCAAAGGTCAAAGATGTTTCACTGCAGTACTTTAGCATTAGATGCTGTAAGTGAACAAAGGAATTGTTAAATGGTTCTGTCACCTCCCTCTACTGCACCGGGCTTAAATAGGTTTCTGCCCAGATTACTTAAGCCTGTAAGACTAGCTTACGTGTTAGGCGTTGGGGCTGTCCAACCGTCGTCATCTGTCCTCGAGACGCGGCCTGCCTAGCATTGGGTTTCACGACGCGGCTCCTTCTGCATGGAAGAGCTCGTTCTGGCGCGTCATCTGGCTAGTTAGATTAATGATGCATATCTGTACGTACCGGGAGGTACTGGTCGTAGAGTAGCATCAGCACCCTTACAATATTGCAGTAGCGACGTACCCACGAGTATACGTCCATCCTGTGGAAAAGAACGAATTGGTATCCGTAACGAGTACATGTACAATGTCCTGCAATGTACTGTTGCATGACTGTACTCGTCACACTCGTACCCTCCCCCTCTTGACAGATCAATGAGGCCGCCGCGAGGCAGACCTCCGTGGTTTGAGTTTCCGGTTCGGTTGTCCTCTCAGAAAAAGGTTTGCTGTGATTGTGATGCGGTATATGCGTAGGAGGTGATGCAGCCATTGGACAGTATGCGTATGGAGTTGTGCAAGAATGCGAGATGTGTCGAGATGTGCTTTGGAGACGAGTTTATCTGGAGGGTCGGTGCGGGCGGTGAGAAGGGAGGTGAGACTCGTGATGGTGGAGGAGTGCGGTGTACCTGTGCGGCTCATGACTATGGGGAGGATGTCGACCACTGTGCCTGGCCAGTGGTTTCTGATGGCGTTCGCAAGGGGTGTGTATTTGTCACGTATGAGGTCGGCTGTGTGGGAGAGGTTGTTGTCTGTGCAGTACTTCCATTCCCCTATCTGAATCTTTTTTATGGACGCGTAGCGACGGCGACCGTTGGAGTGACCAACGAATCGGGGTTCGAGGATGCGGATGAAGTCAGGTTTGTGTGCAGGGGGACGAAGCAGGGGGGGGAGAATCTCAGGGGGGAGGACGGCGGGGCATGAGGTTAGGGAGTCAGGCGAGAGACCTTCGTCAGCAGCAACAAGTCGGGTGGGCATGTGGGTGGGGTGAGGTGGGTGGCAGTCAAGTGGAGTGAGGGCAGGGGTGGGGGAAGCAAACGATTTTATGGGTTTGTTACCGAAGTCTGCGGTGATGGTTTCCCAACGTCCTCCGTTGTGGCGTTCCAGTAGGGAGAGTAGGAGTTGCAGAGCGCTGTTGTGTCGGTCCTGTCTTAGACCAGACATAGAGGGGCAGTTACCGGCCATGTGGCCGTTGCTGGTGAATTGACCACATAGGGGGCAGCGCAGGGTGGGGTTGTGAGTAAGTAGGCGGGTGTTGTGGACGCCCCACATGAATTCTTGTTTGTGTGTGAACTGGATATTTGTGAGGGTTGAGTGTTTTTTGTGGTAAGAAAAATCGGCGCCGTCCTTCGCGGCGCGGGCGAGGAGGGCTCCGTGTTTGGTTGTTTGCGAGAGAGGAGTGTGTGTGTGTTTTGTGCTGTAGGTGTGTGCGTCGGATTTGAGGTTGGTGTATCTGTAGGGTATGGGGTCCCCTAGGGTTTGTGGGAGGAGGGTGTATGGCCATGTCCAGTGGCCTATTGTGACTTCAGAACCTGTGGTGTATAAAGTGTCGGGTGGGTGACCATCCGCGACTTGGTTTGCGAGTGTGTCTGCGAGGTCGTTGCCTAGGGAATGGTTGTGGGCTTTGATTTTGCCGAGGTGTGTACGGATGCCTGCTTCGCAGCGGGTTTTAAGGGTGTGTGTGATAGATGAGAGGGTGTCGCGATGAATGTTGTGGCGGTAAGCGGAAGGGCAGTTTAAGTAGCCTTGTATGAGGCGGAGGGAGCACGCACTGTCTGTGAGGAGGTGGGTGCGGCCAAATTGGAGGCCTACATCTATGCCAGCTAATTCAGCCCGATTTATTGTATGGGAGGGAGGGGTAGAGGTCACCAGGATTTTGACTTTGGTGTCCGAGGCGGGGTGGGTAGCTGCTGCTCCGAGGGGGGTCGAGCTGCCTTTTTTCGAGCCGTCTGTGTATACAAAGTCCTGCCAGTTCCAAGCAAGGGTGCCTCTGGTGGGGGGGTACGTTAGATGTACGCGGTCTGGGAGGGGGTATGTGAGGGGGTGAGTTGGGTTTGGGGGGCGGTGGTATATACCTGCTGAGTGGGGTGAGTAGGTGACAATGAGGTGTGGAGGAGGGGGGGTGATGATGGGGTTGGGGAGGTGAGTGTCGTAGATAGATTCGAGAGTGTTGTGAAGTGCGGTCATGGCTGTGGGTGATGGGAGGGTGGAGAGTGCGAGGGGGTTGGCGACGAGGTATATGTCGACCATCCATCGTGTGCCGAATGGGGTGGGGGTGGGGTTGCCAGTGTGTTGGTCGGGGGGTAGGAATGTGTTTGCGTCATTGGGGAGGGTGTAAAGGTGGTGGGTGTATGGGGAGTTGATGTATTTGGAGTGGCGATAGGGTGTGTGTTCCCATCGGGGGAGGATGAGGATGGTTGCGCTGGGTGTGTGAGGGGCTGTGAGGTGTGCGCTGGTGATTGCGTGTTCCATGGCTCGTCTCATGCATTCGTGGTCGTATTCGGGGTTGGCTATGCTGGTGCCTTGCCAGGTGTGCGGGGCATTGCTACCGCTGGATGAGAAGACTATATCTTCGGGATAGAGGGAGTGGTATGTGTGGGAGTGAAGGGATTTATTGAGGGGGTCGGAGTAGAGTTCTGTCTGGATGCGGAATGTGTGACGGAGGGCTGTGAGGAGGTCTTCTCTAGTGGCCCATCTATTTCGGGTGGTGGTGGCGGGTGTGGGTGAGTGGATTTCTGAGCGGGAACCTAGACGGGTGAGGAGGTGATAGACCTCCTCTTCGAACGTATGCTGCGAGAGGTCGGGGCGAAAGAGTTGGTAGAGGTGGCGGACGCGGGGGCCGTTAAGGGTGGTGACCGCGCGGCCGTCGGGAGTGCAGAGTATGGTGGTGTCGTGGAGTGATGGGTGTGCGTGGATAGCGAATTTACCGGTAGGGAGCATGTCGAGGTCGGGGTTGATGGGGTCATGGTTGAATGTGATAAGTGGGTGTGACCACGGAGGGGGTCCGGGTTTTGGCAAAATGGGTGCGGTGGAGGGGACATAGCCGGAGTTAAATGCGGTAAGGGCGGTGGGGCCGGAGGGGGTCTCACTGATGGTGTCGTGGAGTTGTAGGCACGGGGCCCACTGCACTTCGTGGAGGCGGGTAAGGTCGTGTCGTTGGCCGCGAGCGCACCACTCGCACTGCCATGTGGTGGGTCCTTGAGCTGGGCGACATTGGGAGTGTATGGCATAGTGCGGGCATGTGCAGCAGGTGGAGGAGGGTTCTGTGTGCAGGGGGTCATGACAGATGGAGCATGTGGTGGGGGAGGGGGAGGGGAGGCATACCGATGTGGGAGTGGAGGAGATGAGGCGGAAGCCGTCGTCGAGTTGTAGCTGAATGTCCCATTCCGTGAGGTGTTCCGGGGCCCATTCGACCATGTACTGCGTTTGGCCGTATTCTGTGTCTTTGTGTTTGGAGATGATGCGTGTTACGTCGCAGGGGGGGTAGTGGTGGTCGGAGGGGGTGAGGTATTCTGTGTCTAAGTGTGTGGTGGGTGCGGTGGGGGTGGAGTGAGTGGTGTGGGAGGTGCAGATGCCGGATTGGAGGGTGGGGGGTGAACGGGGGAGGTGAGGGGAGAGGAGGGGGATCCACGAGGGATGTATAGTGGTGGGGGGGGATGCTTGGTTGGTATTGAGGCTTGTGATGGGGAGGCGGTTGTGTATAGTATCGAGGGGTTCGGTGAGGATTGCTGCGAGGAGGCGGATGGGAACTGAGAGGGGGGTGGTGGACCCCGTGAGTGTGGTGATGGATTTGCATGATTTGAGGATGAATGAGGATGAGGTGGCTCTGAGGAGGACTTGTGGCCATGTGGTAATGTTGTTTTTCCAGAGGGGGGTGAGGCGGGGTAGGAGGGAGGCGTGTGTTTTGCGGGGGGAGAAATCGCAGTAGGCTTGTTTGTATGTGTGAGGGTCGGTGATGTGTGTGGCTTTGTCCCGGAGTGAGGTGAGGAGGGCGTTGTCTTGAGTGGTGAAGTGGGCACGGATTGTGGAGGCGATAGGGTTGGTGAGGGAGAGTGGGGGAATGTTGTGGAATAGGGTGCCCGCGTCGCGTTGAGCTCGGACTAAGCATTTTAGTGTGGGTGGAGTGTAACAGGTTGACATGATGGATTCTGAGGGCCAGTGGGAATACGTTGTGGATAGGGTGCGTATGTGTGCGCGGGCCATGTGGCCTCTATAGCCTGAGGCATTCATGATTTTATGTAAGTGGCATACTGTGAGTTGTGCGGCGTGGGCTTTGAGGGAGGGGAGGCCGTATCCTAGGTCTGATGTGGGGCGGTGAAGGGCGGTGCGGGGGAGGTTACGTACCGAGGAGACGGCGGAGCGGAGAGCGCGGCAGATTTGTCCTTCGAGAGTGTCGAGTTGGGAGTCCGTGAAGAGGCCGAGCTGGAGGGTAAAATGTTTTCCGATGAGGAGGCCACGGATGACTCTGATTCTGCGGGATTGAGTTAGTGGGGAGGTGGAAAGGGCGGTGATGAGGGATGCAGTGGTACGTTTGAGTTCGTGCCAATGTCTGGTGAAGGTGAGGGAGGTGTTTAGTTCTACCCCTAGGACGCGGTATGTGTCCCTGGGGCCAATGGAGGGGATGGGGGCCGGGGTGGAGTTTAGGGAGATGAACTGTGTTTGCAGGCGGGATGCGAGGAGGGTAGTGTTGGCGCGGGTGAGGGCGTTGCCTGTACGCCAGAGGGCGCCGGTGATGCAGCATTTGCGGATGTTGACCGTCATACCGGTGTAGGCGCTGAAGAGGGAGAGTTTTCTGAGCTGGATGGTCATGTTGGGGGTCGAGCCCGTAGCGAGGCTGAGGTCGTCGGCGAAGCCGTGTCCTGGGTATGTGGCTGTGGGTTCTGTGGGGTCAACGTTAGTGGTGGGGGGGCCTGGGCGGTAGCCCCGGCTTCCCACCGTGAGCCAGCGAAGGAACGGTTCAAGGAAGAGGGTGAATAGGAAGGGGGAGAGGGTGTCGCCCTGGAGGGTTCCTCGATTGATGTCGATGGAAGGGGTGGGGCCGTGAGGAGTGATATATGATGTGGTTGAGACCCCGTATAGTTGTTCGCATGTATCGACAAAGGTGGGAGGCATACCGAGTTGACGCATGTGTTTGAACATGATTCGGTGGTCCGCGGCGTTGAAGGCGCCTTTGAAGTCCGCGTACATGACGTAGATGTCTTTGCTGTGGAGTTTCGCGTCCTCCATCGTCATAATGAGGGAGGAGAGGGCGTCGTGGATACTGCGGTGTTGTCGGAATCCGTCTTGTTGGTCGCTGAGAATGCCATGGGTTTCGGCGTACTTCGAGCCTGCATCTTTGATTAGTGCTGTCCATAGTTTAAGGAGGTTGTTCATGAGGGCGATAGGGCGGTAGTTATCGAGGAGGGAGGGGTCGCCTTTTTTATGTAGGAGGCATGTTGTGCTGTGGCACCAATCAGGAGGAGTGTAGGATTTGTGTGCTAGGAGGGAGAGGAGAGAGAAGAGGGCGGAGCGGGTCGCCGGGGGTAGGAATTTGATTATTTCATTGGGGATACCGTCGGGGCCGGGGGCTTTGCCGGTGCCTAGGGAGTTGAGGGTTTTATCGAAAGTGTCGCGGGTAATCATGTCGGCAAGGGTGAGAGAGGGGTCTCCGCGGGGTTCGATGGTAAAGTTGTCGGGGTTGTTAGGGAGTTCCCATGGGGGGGTGGGTAGTTCGGGTGGGGTGGCGCAGCCGAGTTCGCTAGCGAAGTGAGAGTGTACCGCGTCGATGACGGCGGAGGGAGAGGATGCGGTGGTTTTATCGGGTTTGGTAATGCGGTGGAGGGTGGAGGTGGTGCCGGCGGGGGGTAGGAGGCCGCTTTTAATTTTCAATCGGCGGTGGGAGAGTTTGGGGCAGGTGTCGTAGGCCACATTGGCTCGAGTTTTTATTTTCTTTATTTTATTCGTGGTGGTGTCGTGAAGGAGCTGGCGGATGCGTGCTTGGCACTGTTGTTTGATGGCGTCAGGGGAGAGATATTCCGTTGTGTTTAATAGGGCTTGGGCGATGGGAAGGGGGCCGTTGTTTTTGCTGCATTTACGGAGTTTGAGTATTTGAGTGCGTGTTTTATTTGTGAGCCAAGTGGGGTCAAGGGACGCTTGGGGTGGGCGGGGTTTTTTGTCGGGGAGGAGGGGCCAAACTGTGGCTGCGTGGTCCATGTGTTGGGAGAGGAGTGTGGTGAATTGTGAGGCGAGGGTGTCGAGGGTGTCGGGGGTGGCCGAGGTGTATGAGGTGTTGAGAATTTCTGCGTGGAGGGTTGCCGTTTGGTTGATGAGGTCGGGGGTGCTGGATTGGTATACTTTTATGTGGTCGGGTGTGAGGGGAAGGCGAAAGGTGAGTTTGCGCGTCGTGTGTTGTGTGTGGGGGTGGGTATGGGGAGGGGGGGGGTGTGCCATGAGCCTCCCCAGAGGGTGCGGTGTTGCGGGTGGTCGTCCGCTAGTCGGAGGCCCCAAGCTGCAACTTCTGCGTAGAGGCGGGTCAGTTGTGTGTTGTAGAGCTGGGGCATATAAGTACCTATAAGGAGGTAAGGGGTGCCTGAGTGGGGGACGATTTTTAGTCCGGCGATATGGGGGATGAGGTGGGGGGGCGGGGTTAGGACAGTGGCAGACTGGAATGAGGCTCGGCGGACCGCGAAGAGAACGCCTGCGTTGGGTAGGGGCACAGTTGAGTAGCAGGGTCGGGAGCTTTTGAGGTGGTATTGGGGGAGGGCTATGCGCCAGCGGGACTTGTGGGTGTCGTGGTTGGTTTCGGTGAGGATTAAGACGTCCGGTTGGTGGGAGGTGGAGAGGTGTTCAACATCCATAATGGAGGTGTGTAGGCCGCGGGTGTTGAGGTGGTGTGGGGGTGGTCGGCGGGAGGGCGTTCGACGGGTGGAGGTGGGGAGGGGGGGGAGAGAGAGAGGAGGGGAGGGGGGGATGAGAGGGGTGGGTGGGGGCTGAGGTGGGGGGGACAGGGTGGGGGGGTGGAGGGCGTTGAGAAGGTGGTTGCGGCCTTGTGGGAGGGGGGTGGAGCGGAAGGTGTGGTTCCATAGGAGAGTGTGTAGGGAGTAAACCGAGGACCGGGGGTCGAAGGGGGGAGGGTTGTATGGTTGGTCCGGGGGGGCTGTGGTGATGAAGTAGGTGTGCAGGAGGGCATGGGTACCGCACGACCAAGGGTGGCCTGAGTCGTTTTGGCGAGGTGGGTTGAGTGAGCGTAGGGTTCCGACAGAAGGTGGGGGGGAGGAGTTCCAGTCGGAGAGGAGTTGAAGAGAGCGGGTGAGGAGGTCGGGTGGGGGCGGGTGGTGGAGAGAGTCGACCCAGGTGGCGGAAGAGTGGGTGATGTGGAGGAGGCCGAAATGAGAGTTTTGCCATGTGAGGACGAGGAGGGAGTGATTAGGCGTACCCGGGCGGGGGGGGGAGCCACGGTTAGAGAGGTTGGTCCAGTGGCTGGGGTATTGGGAGGTGTGGTAGTGGGTATCGACCTCGTTATTAGTGATGATTGAGTAGGTGGCGGAGGGGGTGGAGTGGAGTTTAGAAATAGTGGAAGCGAGGCAATACAGGTTAGCAAGGTCTTGGTATCGTTCCCATTGGAAAGATAGGACAGCAGAGATATCGAGGCCGCCGATGGGGGTGGGGAGGCCGTATTCTAGGTTGAGGTCAAACAGGTAGTTGTGTAAAGTGGTGCAGCAGGTGCGGGGGTTGAAGTGGGCCGGGAGAGATAGTCGTAGCGTAGTGTTTACAGTGTGGAGGCGGATATCTGGGTGAGGGGGGAGGGATTGGGAGAGGGGTCTAACCTCGGGGGAGTCCTGTGGGGGACTAATGATGGTAGTCGGCCGGGGCGGCCGGGGGGGACCTGGGAGGGCTGTTGGTGCCGTGGGAGGCGGGAGTGGTGTGCGTGAGGGGGCGGGTTTCCTCTAGGTCTTCCTCATGAAGGTCGTCGAGGTCCTCGAGTTCGTAGTCATCTCCTTCTGGGTAGGAGGTGGGAAGGGGGAGGAGGGAGGAGTCGTGGGAGCAGTGTGGAAAGGGAGGGGAGTTGTCATGTAGTTGTGCGGGTTGGGGGGGTGGGGGTGGGTTGGCGCTGGGGGGGGGGGACGGGGAGGTTCTCTTTCGGGAGGGGCGGGAGGGTTTGGAGATGCCAGCTGGAGAAGCGGGTTTGAGGGAGGGGTCCGTGGGGGTGTGATTGGGGTGGGAGGTAGTGCGGTGGGGGGCGGGAGAAGTGTGTGGGGGCAGCGAGGGGGAGGGAAAGTGGGTGGGGAGGGGGAGGTTGTGTGTGGGGGGGTAGGGCTTGGGGGCTGCGGAGCTGGTGTGGGAGGGGGCGGGGTCAAGAGAAGGGGGGGGGGAGGAGGAGGAGTCCATGGGTTCAGTGGAGACTTCTGGTATGGTTGGGAGGAGGGCGGTGGGGGTGGTGGTGTGTGGGTGGGGGGGGGGTGTGGGGGAGGAGTGTGAGGGGGTGGAGTGGTGAGGGGGAGGAGCGGTTTGAGTGGAGTGGGGGGGCAGGGAGGAGCGTGAGTGGGTGGGGGTGAGGGTCGGTGTGGTGGAGGAGAGCTGAATGTCTGGGAGGGAGGTGAGGTCGAGGGGGGTGTCGTCTTCTGCGTCCAGCATGGAGATATCCGACGTTTCGGCTCGCCAGCGGTCGGAGACGTCAATGGAGAGAAGGTGGTGAGCCCATTGGAGGAGGAGGGTGGGAGAGTTTCGGAAGAGGACCTTGTTTTTTGTGAGAGTGAGGGGTGGGGGGGAAGGGGAAGCTGTGAAGGCGGGGTCGGAGAGACGGGCGCGGCCGAAGGTGGAGTAGTGGTGGGGGTTGATGGTGAGGGTGCATGAGGATTGGGTTAGGGTGCCTCTGTGGAAGTAGGTGTGGCGGAGGGGGATAGTGGCTGTGCCGTTGGTGGAGATGAGAATGCAGTACATTTCTGTGGTGAGTGAAATCTGGATGCTGGTGTTGATGGATGGCGAGGGAGAGGGGTGGGAGCGGAAGTAGGAGCCGTCCGGGAATTTTTGGAGGGAGGTGTGTTGGGTGATGTCGAGAGGGGTGAGGGGGATGGAGGGGGGGGTGGTGTGGTGTGTAGAGAATTCTCGTGCTGTTTGGTGGAGAAGGGTGTACAGCCAGTGTGTGTGGGGAATAATACCGTCAGCGTTGGGGCAGGGAAGGGACAGGGTCTGTCGGGACTGGACGAGGACTGTGGTGAGGCAGGTGTGCGCCCAGGAGGAGCCTGGGACGTGGCCAGTAACGTGTGGGGGTGTGATAGTGATTTTGTGAAGATGGGGGCTGGGGGGTACTGGTTCGTGAAGGGAGGTAGGAAATAAGTTCAGTGGTACAGGGCCTGATTGTGAAAATATGGGGTTATTGGGGAGGTGGAGGATATTTACCCACAGGGAAGAGGGGTCGCTTTCAATGTGGGTGGGGTCTTCCACTGGCTGGATCGCGTCCGCGAATTGGAGGAGGAACTGGACCGATTCAGGCAGGTCTTCCATCTGGCGGATGGGTGTTGTCGAGGGTGAGACACCGGCGGGGACGAGCTCGGTCGAGAGGTGTGCCGTGAAGAGGTCCTGTATAAGGGCGATAGCTTCTCGGCCGGATACGTCAGTGAACAGGGGAGAGCGGAGTTTGATCCGGTGTGCGGTGGATGGGGGAGGCAAAGCTGCTCGTATGAACTGGATTTTCTGCTGTTTCAGGGCTGCGAGGAGATGGGAGGGGAGGGTGTTGGTGGGTGGTATCGGACCGGTCGAGGGGAGTTCACGCTGTTGTGAAGTGATCTGAAAAAGAAAGCCCGTCGCAATGCAGGAGGTGGGGATGTCCAGTCTGAGCTCCTGGAATCCCGAGGTAAGTTCAGGTGGCAGGGGGGTGGCATCGTGACACGGGCGGGAGGAGGGGTGAGGGGTTCTGGTGGTGCGCGCCGTCCAGCGCGAGAGGTGGGCGAGTTCCCGGCCGATCGAATTCCTCGTCCGGAGGGGGAGGTGCGCCGGGCGAGGCCGAAGGAGTACCTGCTTGTATGTGGGGAGGGGATCGGGTGATGAGGTCATGGTGTTCGAGTGGGGTTCGAGCAGTGGGGATGAGTTTAGGAGGTTTATATTCGGGGTTCGAGTAGGTTGCGTGTGTTGGCGGCACACGACCAGGCCAGAAGGGACCTGGGTTTGGAGGATGTAGGCGGCGGACGGGAACGTCCGGACGCTCTGTGGGGCGCGGTGTGGTGCGCCGTCCCCGGGGGGGGGGAGGATTTTGTAAACGATGGTTGTTTTTGACACGTCGTAGTACTGGAGTGGGTACATTTTCGGATTTCAAAGTGGGTGGCGCGAGAGCTGTCGAGGAAGTAATTTTCAAAACTCTGGAAGCTGCGCCTTGCTGTGTGTACCGTCTGGTGTCGCTACGGATCCACTGACCTGGGTGAGCTAGGCTCGGTTGGGGAGAGGTGGACGGTGCCTGTTGTTCAACGGGCCCTATGTCCACCAGTCTGTCGCTCAACGGGAGGCCAGGCCCGGAGCGAAGACGGTCGGTATAGCTCATTCAAACTGCCGACCCATCCCCGGTATGTGGTTCAGTAGTACTTTAGTAGTACTTCGGATCTTTGTACTGTCTTTAGTGACGGTAGGATATGTTTTTTAGTAGGCGACTACATCCGCAAGCCACGCCTCCACCTGTGGAAGGGGTCCACAGGCCTCGCTTGCTAGAATGGAGCGGGCGAACGTGCCGGAGAATCCTCTACCGCAAGAGCTTTTGGCACTGCTCAGCTCGATGTCATCCGAGCAGCGGGCGGCCGCCCTCTTTCCGTCCGGCCCACCCCGCGCCGCCATCCCGTCCACACCTAGCTAGGCCGTGGCTGGCACGGACTCTGGCCAGAACACCGAGCGCACCGAGGGATCTGGCTTGTTTCCCGCGGCCGAATAGCTGATTTCTGATGGCGTTGAGGCCAGCAAAACCGTCCTCCTTCCAACAGTATTTGCGTTGTGCGGTCTCGGCCTTACGCTTCCGGCCACGCGGCTCTGCAATGTTCTCAGCGTGCTGCCTCGCCTTGCGCGAGGCAACGGCTGCCGCTGCCAGTGTCATAGCCAGGGCAGCTACAACAACGAGAAGTAGAAGTTTGCGTTTGTGGGTGGGGTCGAACTTGTGAGTTGCAGCGGCGCCATCGCACAGCGCCGCAAATGCGACCAGCGCAATCACGGAGGCAACGTTGAGGCGCATCGTGCACACGCACTCGCACACGATAGCGGTTTGCGGCTGCGAAGCCGAGGGGGGGGGCGTGACGGCTGGGCAGCACGTTTGACTGCTTCCGGGGGGTTCCGCCGAGTTTGAAAAACAGCAACGCCGATGAGCTGATGCTCGTCATGTTTGAATTCGCGCGCCGGGTGCGCGCGCGGGTGGTGATGCGCTGGATACTCCTACATATATTCGTACGGGTACTGGTACGGTAAAGGTACGGATACCGGTACTCGTACTAGCTGTGTCCATGAAACTTCGATTTCATTTTCTAAACCTGGGTTTACGTAACAGGCCGACGTCAGCACATCGCTACGCGAACGATAAAGTTCCGTACAAAAAAGCGAAAGTCGACTTCGTTTTCTAAACTTCAGCTTTACCGCCTGCGTATTTCACCAGCGGCACGTCTGGCATATGTACCAAGCCGATAAGCATACCCGTATACATGTGCATATTGTATAATGATTAACGACAAAAGCTTTTTTAGGGGCGCCCCCGCTTGATAGTGAGGATTTTAATTAAGACTATTCCCCGGCTTTGGATCGGCATGTCTGAAAGGGATGAAACGCTCTGCTGAGCCCAAATATACACTCCTCCACAAAATTCCGGACATGCATTATGTTAAGCATAAGCTAGTCAAGAACACGCTCCCCTCTCACCACGTCAAGCACGACGATACCCGAGTACCACCCAATTGTAGGAGAGCCGAGAAGCAAGCAGTAAGCCGCCATCCGGGGTGGTTAGACCTCAGCTAAAAGCGGGTGTTGTCGGTGGAGTTTATCGAATTAAGCCCATAAACTCCCGGGAAATTGTCTGAACTACACACGTCATTTTGAGCGCCACGCTTGGGCATTGCTCAAGCGCTCATACCAAGCTGCGTACTTCTTTGTGTTCCACATCACCGTATTTTGGGGGGCTTTTTGGAGGGGGTTTGGAGGCGTGGGTGCCGTGTTCAATGCGCGAGGTTTGGTTTGCGGGTGTGTGAATAGAGCACGGAAGTTCACGCCGCTGGCACGGGTGATTTTTTGGAAAGCAAGCGAGCAAAAACGCACATTACGCAGGTTTAGATAAACACTACACGCTGTAAACATGCGAGGGCGATTGGCTTAGGGGAGGGGCGAGGTCCAACTTGGCCTTTAAGGACGCATCACGTTGACGGTGGTGTTTGGAATGCTTGGGTATGTGCTTGTGCCAACCACACCCGCCCCACGCGTGGCACGCGTCGGGAATTAGGCTCGGAGGTCAATAGGAATGAAGAATTGGTAGACATATATCGACAAACCCCGCACAAATCGTCTCAGGAGGTGAGTCGACTTGGATGGGTGTTACTTGGCACTGCGGCTCAGATGTGCCGGAATAATTCGTAAATTAAAATAATTCATAACAAATCGATTTGTGAGAGTTTGAACTCCGGAGTAAATGCGTTCGACGCGCATTGAAGAGACGCGTCCAACGGTACCTGTTATAAAAAGTCGTAACCATATATGAGTAAATTGTTATCGCTTGAACATTGTGGCCGAAAGCGGCTTGCCCTTGGGTTGTGCGCATATCGGTGGTAAGTCTACATACGCGATTTCTTGCGTTTCCCCCACAGCGGCCTGCCCAACACCTCCTCCCTCCGTCGCCTATGCATTATATTTGCGCGACCATCGCATCAGCGCTCATATTGCGGCGTTGTGCGCCCGTTACTCTTTTCGTCTACCAAGCACGGCGACTGTTTGAAAGAGCGTGCCGCACGGGTGCGGGCGCGATAACCCCAAGTACACATGCCCGGCAGTGTTCGAACTCGCCCCTCGCAGTTGTCGGTGCATTCCATTTTGCGCGCAAAAGCACTGCCTGGGATTTCACGATATTTGTCAATAGAATCGACGCATGATTACATTTTCTACTTGCGAAGGTGCGAAATCTTGTCCGGACTTTTGTGGAGGAGTGTTGGACGTTTTCAAAATTCCCGTACAGCGGCGGGAGACCGCAAAACTTGGCGAAACTTAGCGGGAACTCGTCAAAACTTTATTCTTCGCAGCCGAGACCGCCAACCGCGCCAGCGCGCTGTCTTTTCCTCTTGTCGACCTTATTGCTCACGTCGGTTGCCGCCGTTTCGTAGTATGCCACCTTCTCCATGTGTACTCGCAAGGCGTTGGCGCCTCGTCCACGAAGCCGAGCGACTTGGCAGCGCTCGTAAGGCCGCGCAGGAGTGTAAAGCAACCGTGAGGGTTGTCGAGAAGTGGTGCCGGCGCGCTAAAGCTACCGGGACAGTGGACGACACGCCTAGGGCGGGCAAGCCCCGAGCGCCCTTGGCGTCCCGAGAAGCCACCCTCCTTCTGAAGGTGGGTGTAAAGCGCGGCGATCAGTGCCCCCAACTTGCCAGGATGCTGCAGCAGAGGCTAGGAGTGACTGTGAGTGCTGAGACGGTCCGCCGGTACCTGAACAAGTACTTAGCGCGCCAGATGAGGCCGAGGAAGCGTGTTTCACTAACAGTCAAGCACATGCGCGCACGGCTATGCTTTGCCAAACAATGGGTACGGAAGTCATGGCACAATGTGGTTGTGACAGACAGCAAGTACCTTGGCTGTCCAATAAGGGGCCCGGGAACAAGGAGTGGGTGCTTTTCGAGGATGAACCGCCAACCAAGGTAACAGAGCAAAACTGTTTCAAAGTGCACGCGTATGGTGGTGTTAGCAAGTATGGCAAGACACCTTTGTTTGTGACAGTGGGGAGCAGCGGCGTTAAGGCAAAGAGCAAGGGCGTAAACGGTGAGGTGTATCTCACCTTGTTGCAGGAGCGCTTGATACCCGCGTGTGAGGCTTTGATTGCAAAAAGGCCCTCGGCCGAGGCGCAACATCAGTGGATTTTTCAGCAAGATAACGCGAAAGCTCATGCTTGCAAGAAGGTTAGGAATTGGCTTTCGTCTCAATCCGGCTTTCAAGTTATGCAATGGCCTGCCAAAAGCCCTGACCTTAGTTGGATTGAAAACATGTGGGGTATTGTGTCGAGTAGATTACAAAAAAGATTGGACTTGTCCCCCCGCAATTTTGAGGCGGCCATACAACACGAGTGGGAAACAATTCCTTACTCTGCCCATTGCGCCGTGTTCAACTCCATCCCCAAACGGCTAAGGGAGTGCATAGCAAACGATGGAGGAACAACTCACTATTAGGGTAAATTTAGGGTTTCGGATAGGTTGGCATGCAAATCAACACAACTTCGATAATTCGAGTTTCATCCAACACTCCTCCACAAAAGTCCGGACATGCATTATGTTAAGCATAAGCTAGTCAAGAACACGCTCCCCTCTCACCACGTCAAGCACGACGATACCCGAGTACCACCCAATTGTAGGAGAGCCGAGAAGCAAGCAGTAAGCCGCCATCCGGGGTGGTTAGACCTCAGCTAAAAGCGGGTGTTGTCGGTGGAGTTTATCGAATTAAGCCCATAAACTCCCGGGAAATTGTCTGAACTACACACGTCATTCTGAGCGCCACGCTTGGGCATTGCTCAAGCGCTCATACCAAGCTGCGTACTTCTTTGTGTTCCACATCACCGTATTTTGGGGGGCTTTTTGGAGGGGGTTTGGAGGCGTGGGTGCCGTGTTCAATGCGCGAGGTTTGGTTTGCGGGTGTGTGAATAGAGCACGGAAGTTCACGCCGCTGGCACGGGTGATTTTTTGGAAAGCAAGCGAGCAAAAACGCACATTACGCAGGTTTAGATAAACACTACACGCTGTAAACATGCGAGGGCGATTGGCTTAGGGGAGGGGCGAGGTCCAACTTGGCCTTTAAGGACGCATCACGTTGACGGTGGTGTTTGGAATGCTTGGGTATGTGCTTGTGCCAACCACACCCGCCCCACGCGTGGCACGCGTCGGGAATTAGGCTCGGAGGTCAATAGGAATGAAGAATTGGTAGACATATATCGACAAACCCCGCACAAATCGTCTCAGGAGGTGAGCCGACTTGGATGGGTGTTACTTGGCACTGCGGCTCAGATGTGCCGGAATAATTCGTAAATTAAAATAATTCATAACAAATCGATTTGTGAGAGTTTGAACTCCGGAGTAAATGCGTTCGACGCGCATTGAAGAGACGCGTCCAACGGTACCTGTTATAAAAAGTCGTAACCATATATGAGTAAATTGTTATCGCTTGAACATTGTGGCCGAAAGCGGCTTGCCCTTGGGTTGTGCGCATATCGGTGGTAAGTCTACATACGCGATTTCTTGCGTTTCCCCCACAGCGGCCTGCCCAACACCTCCTCCCTCCGTCGCCTATGCATTATATTTGCGCGACCATCGCATCAGCGCTCATATTGCGGCGTTGTGCGCCCGTTACTCTTTTCGTCTACCAAGCACGGCGACTGTTTGAAAGAGCGTGCCGCACGGGTGCGGGCGCGATAACCCCAAGTACACATGCCCGGCAGTGTTCGAACTCGCCCCTCGCAGTTGTCGGTGCATTCCATTTTGCGCGCAAAAGCACTGCCTGGGATTTCACGATATTTGTCAATAGAATCGACGCATGATTACATTTTCTACTTGCGAAGGTGCGAAATCTTGTCCGGACTTTTGTGGAGGAGTGTATAATGATCTACAAATAAAGTCATCATTCCTCGCTAGAAGCTTTTTGGGGCCGGATTTTCTCTTTTAGAGGGTAGCAATGCCCTCTCCAGCGACATCATCCAATTCTCGCTGTGGCGGCGGTTTGGGAGGCGACAGGCGACACACTTCATTACTTCGGGTGACTGTCCCGAAATTTCCAGTAGACGTCGTGGGCGAGGCGTATCCCACACAAGTCCAGCCCAGGGCAGGGGGGCGCAAAAAAAAAAAAAAACGTGGCGAGCCGTCTATCAATGCCGTACATGTCAATATCAGTACCGGGTACACGTAGTAGCGATAGCAGTAGCAGTAGCAGTAGCAGTAGCAGTAGGACTTACAGCATTTATATTAGCGACTAGGAGTCAGACTATGCCAAAGATGACAGTTTCTTTACATTTGGGATAAACAGGCACTATAAAACACCTACACTCTTCCCATAAAGTCCGTTACTAGCGGCACGCATTTAATTACCCGCCACGCACAGCCGCGATGGCCATGCAATTCGATTGGGGGGGTAGAGTAATGACTTTCGAACAACACACCACGGCGCGTTGTTCACTGACGTGAGCACCTCTATCGGCACGCTTCGATTATTGTGGACACACACGTTGGATTTGCGGCCGAAATTTTGCAGGCCGAAATTTGTGGATGTGCATGTTATGCACGCCTCTATGCGTGGCTCGGTGCACGCAATGTCGCGATAAGCCGGGAGAATACTCGACATTGGGCTTTCATCATGTTTGCACAATTGCACGAGTATCCGCCGAGTGTGTTGCGCCCGGCCGCCTACAGAGCGGCAATACCGGGAATGGCATATCGTGTGCACTAGGTTTTCTTGCCAAGTGCCCGAAAATACAGCCAAGGAGCACGGGCTAGGGACCTATTGGGCTTGAGGGACGGTTGACTTGGAGTGTAAGCACCCTAGCGCGCGGATCGCTGGCCTTTCAAGCTTTCGCATCGCCGGGCGTGAAATATGGCGGGGAGCTTTCAAAGTACCCTAGCACGGGCCTTGGTTTGGCATGCGGCAAATGGCACGGCACCATGCCAACATGGGGGATGAAATGGGTGACGCCGTGAATAAACGAAATATAGAGCGCTGATTGTTGAGCGTATTGGCGGAGCGGGTGTGCGGGTACCACCTGTCCAAGGGTTGCTAGCCCCGCGCGAATGTGGCAGATTTTGAAACCCTAAAAACTTTAGTTGGTTGTACGAGGGGCTGGATGGCATCGGACGGCGGATTTGACGCGAAAACCGGCCGGTAAATTTTGAAAACTTATATTTACTTGGGGGAAGGGCTTCCATTTGCAACTTAGTTTGCTCGAATCGGACACCGTACGGCAAAGTTAGGCTTTTTTAAGCCTCCCAAGCTGTGGGTTTCCGGCCCCTATCCCACCCACGTCAAGCATGTTAACGGCACATGCCACCACACCCACGTGCTCCCATGTTTACGGACAGCATGCTGGGATCATAAAAACCGCGTGTTGTGTCGCCGATTTCGGGAGTTTTCACGAGCCAAAGTGTGTAAAATCCGAATTCCGGGGCGCCCGAATCAGGGTATGCCCCGACATCGGGGTTGACCCGCAAACCCTAATACGTCAGTTCGTAGCCGTGACGGGCCCCATTTGTGCCCCGCTTCCCCCTTTACTTCACCGTCAGCACAAGTTTCGGTCCGCCTTTTCAACGAGCTAAAGTACAGTTAAACCCTAGAAACCCTATATGATAAACACCCGCCCTACGCGAAAGGCCCTATTTCACTAGTAACGGACTTTATGGGAAGAGTGTATTATTCATCAGAGGTGTTATTTTTATGCAGTGCTTGATCAGGGAAGGATGGGTGGGTTGCGCGAGCCGATTGGGCGAGCACAATAGCAGAAGGTGGCTACTACCAGCTAGAGAAGCTGCTTTCTAGGTAAAGCAAGTGGGCGTCCGCCGTGGACAATTTAATGCGCTTGTGACGCTTTGTCTCCGCGCGTTGCCTTCGGCGGTTTCAATATGGTACGTCAACTAACCGTTAAACCCAATATTTTACCAATATATAAGAATTTGGGAATTCGCGACTCGGAGTCAGATTATGCCATCTAATATAGACCGAAGGTCTGCGTAGGCTACTAATCCGGGGGTTTGGCGACTAGCTAGCCGAAGAATAGCAAGGCCGCCGGGGTTTCGCTCATGGTGGGGTCGATGTACTTGCCGGTGACTACGTCGTTGGTTTTCGATGAACCACCCATGTAGCGAATCTTGGTGAAAAGTGAGCCGATGCATGCGGCGGCGGACACCGCGCCTTTCCGTAGGCTATGCGATGTCCGTTTGAATTGCGGGGGGGGTGACGCGCCAATGGCGCTTGCACGCCTCTCGAATCCACTCGGTGATGGTCCGTGCGGTCCACGCGTGTGGTGTTGCTGCGCGTGTGTCAGCCTAAAAGGTAGTGGGTTCGGGTCCATTGTGGAGTTCGTTGCAATAATTGGTGCGACCTGCGGTGTATGCCTCCATGAGGTCCACTAGTAGCGGTACTGCATCAATCGGGAGTTGTAAGAGCGGCTTGTCGGCCGCGGTCCTACGCTGGTATCCCTTTGCTTTTCGTATGAATAAAAGTATGTTACTGCCTGTCATGTCGACCGCGATGTCGTCCATGTAGCAACGTACGCCGGTTTCCGCGCGGAAAAAATGGCACTAGTTAGTAGTGGAGACTGCGAGGATCGCGCGGAAGTTCTTGATGTGTACGAGGTTGTCCGGCTGCCATGTTATCGCGCGGTAGTATTGGTGGGCAAGTAGTAGCAGCTCTTGCACGATGGGTGATGGGATTGGTACGCGAATGTCGGGATCGGTGATGAGCTGCATGTGCATGGCGAGTCCCCGACTTGCGTCCGTTAGAAGTGGTCCCAGCACCACAGGCTCCTTATGGTGGTCGCGATAGAACTTGTTGGTTGTTGAGAAGTCACAACGATTCCCATCGGTACATGTACATACATCCGGGGTTCCGAAAAAACCCCGAATCGATTTTGTACCGCGCGCCATTACCGCCGCGCAGACGCTACAAGGTACTATCATTACACCGCCAACATGTGCTCATTATACACGACGTTATTTGACCTTCTTGCGTTTGAGCGCATGTTTCTCACGCAGCTCGACAGCAGCCGTGCGAACGAGGGTGGAACATGCAACAATATTAGATAGTTGTTTGCGCTAGTGGGCGCTGGACGGGGTCGCGCTGTGTTCGTTCGTCCCGATGTCGGGTATCGGGCTTTCCGCCGTGCCGTCTCGTCCGACAAGTTACCCGCCATCACGCCACTATCCGTGCTGTTGTCGCCGCCGCCTTTGAAGTCTATTAGACGAGTAGCAAAGCAAGGTGTGTTTGTTGGATGCGAATTCACGTGAGCGTGATAGTGGCCATGGTCGCTTCCGGAGGCCCCCATATGCAACAGCGCCGACCGGGGCGACGAAGGCACGCATTCGCTCGGTGGAGCGACACTACCTCGAGCACTAGGTGGCGTCACAACAACGCCAGCTGTCACGTCGGGTAGCGAAAGAGGCCACTACGAACCTGCACGCCTGGAGAAAACTAAAACTAGTGGAACATACGCTAAGTTGTGCTCTTTCCGGAAGCTCTAGCCGCTAGGCGTCCGACACAGCTGCACACAGAAACCAACGCACATAGTAGCTTTCACGTTCCCCCTCTCTCACGCCCTATCTGTCTCTTTCTCTCACACACATACACACATCCTGTATTTCTATCTCTCGCGCACACCCACACCCTCTCTTTCTTTTTCACTCACACAGCATGAGCAGCACTTCCCCTCTCGCTCACACACACATACACGCGCACACACGCACACACACACACACACACACACACACACACACACACACACACACACACACACACACACACACACACACACACACACACACACACACACACACACACACACACACACGCGCGCGCGCGCGCGCGCGCGATGTCAATGCCTGTTATAGGTACAAGTACCTTATGTCATGTTTGGGCGGGAAATTTGGACATGTAAATTGGAAAGGTACAACAAATTAAAATGATTTCGTTATATCTGTTCCACCAATGCGGGCAGCACGCGAGAGGTCCACCAACGTGCTAGTGACTACCATAGTTAGTTGGCTGCAACAGTGTGCATCTTGTGTATCATGTGAGGAAGATGACATGCAGACACATGCACGGAGGGACAAAGACAAACACAGATACTTACACACAGAAACACATGCACATACACCGACACACACACACATACTCTCTCTCTCTCTCTCTCTCTCTCTCTCTCTCTCTCTCTCTCTCTCTCTCTCATACACACACACACACACATTCTCGCACATAAACCGACACAGACACATAGGCACAGAGATAAACATAAAGATACTCACAGACAGAAACACATGTGCATACAACGACCACATACTCTCTCTCCCTCTCGCTCTCTCCCTCTTTCTCACATACACAAACACACACAGACGCATACACAGACAATGACACATACACACAGTCCCCTCTCTCTCGGCGCCCGCCGGCGGCGCAGCGGCGGCGGCCCCGGAGAGGGGTGCGCTCGCAGGCCCGTCGGCACCTACCTCTACCTCCACGCGGTGGGCGCTGGTAACCCCATAGCCGTGCCAGGCCTGGCACGGTAGGGGGCTGAACGAGGTACCGGCAGCTGCGATCCGCGGGATCAGCAGCTGTCGGGAAGCCCTGTACGGAGGGTTTTGGAAAACATAATATCCGTACACCGGCACAGGGATCTCCCGCTCGGCCTGTCCGATATGTCTTTTTCGCGACTAAATACTCGCAGATACTCTCCCGACGATGGGGCGGGGGCGGCGTTTGCGAAATATTTTTTGGCGAAATGGGGTACGGACGGATCAGCGGAGGGACGAGGGTGTTGGAGCTGGCGGCGGACAGCTGGGAAGCAGCGCTTGGGACCGCGCTCGCTAGCAGTCGCCAGCCCTGTGAGAGTCTTAAGTCTCCCCTGGGGGCCAGGCCTGATGCTACGCAGGACGGAGGCTGGTCGCAGCCGGAGGAGCGGCACGGTCTGGCGGCGGCGGTCCTTAGGATCGCCCGCCGCCGGAAAAGCCCGGTACGGGGGGTTTTTGGAAAAATTCCCGTACCCACCATCTTTTGAGGACCGGCGACTCGATCCATGTGTTCTTCCAACCCCTTCCCTAGTCGGTACCCGGTTATCGATAGGCTGCCTCAGGCAGTGTGCCTAGGGTTATCGTAACGGCACACTGCTCGTAAAGGCGACCCCCTAACAACGTAAACCACCGGGGGAGGGTACGGACGGCCACAGCGCGATCAGATAGGTGTTGGAAACAGACGGGAGAAGGACAGGGGACATGAGAAAATCTGGCTCGGGGGCAGGAGAGCCAGCCGGACACCGTTTGCAGCCTAGTTATTCTCTCTTCTCAGCCCCCGAAGGAGGAGAGAAGACTCGGCTAGGTGGCGAGCTGCGTCGAGAGGAGCGGCTAATACCTCGGGCGGGGTGGAGCACGGATCGGGGCGGGACCGACGACGACCTATGCGAGGGGGGTTTTTCACTTGCCTTTCCCCCCAAGCTCCGGCACGACCGGAGTCGCACGGGAGCCGAGGTCAGGCAGGTTCGCCTCGACCAGCTCCAGCTGGACAGCCTTGCTGATCAGCGACCCCGCAGCGGCTGGAGCAGGCCGCGTAACGTGGAGACTAGCGACATTTTATTTTTCATACTGTATCCAAAAAAATTACGTATAGATCAAAAAATTATAAATACCTGGATACGGGTATGTTTTAGACGGTATCGTTACTGCCATTGGAGAGGTTGGGATTAGTGGTTCACGGTCTACCTCAGTCTACTAAGTCCTGTATGGCATAGCAAAAGGGGGGGCCCAGAGACAGCAGCCGGTTTTTACTGGACTGTTGTAAACAATTTCAAATTTCAAATTTCCCCTCTCTCTCACGCACACAATAACAAAAACATAATGTTTCTCTTCTTCTCACACACACACTCACACGCACACACACACATACACACATCCCTTCCCCCCCCCCAACCCCCTCATATACACATCCCGAGAGACGCAGACAGACACATCCACACACAAACACACGCACAAGCACAGGAAGAGGAAGACCAATAATGATGAATGAAAGAGGTAAAAATGCACATGTCATATGCAGGGCCGAGTTTAACAATTATAATGTTGTAAAGTAAAGTGATTACATTCCCCACTATGTCGTCACACGCTTGACTCACCCTCACACGTCCGCTACGCCTCCGACCAGCACCGCGCGGCTGCGACCTCCTACGCGCTAGCTCTTGCACGTTTGCATGTGCACTGTTTATATGGAGGAGGGCTGGGGGCACAACATTATTCCGGCCACCCCGTTTTCCCCTTCTCCCCTCTTGGCCCCGCCGCTTCCGCGCTCCCCAGGCGAATCACCGTCCAAGCTATTGGAAGTCACACTGCAACTACAACTCTCACCCGTGAACTATTCAAGCTCCGAGCACTCAACATTCATTGCCAGTGACATTAACACTGACGATATGTTGAACTTGAAGGAGGCGGATTTAGATATCTCGCCCCTGTTCCCAACGAGGCGGGGGGGGGGGGGGGGGGGGGGGGGAGGGTCGCACGTCGCGTGTTGGGATGTCGCGTCCTATTGTCCTACCGTCCTACCGTCCTACACGGTCGCGTGCTGGGATGCCGCTCTCGCTGTCAGTCGTCACCTCACTGATGTCATCCGGGGGAAGGTTTAAATATGGCCCACTAAATTCGGGTAGCCAGGCTGGGCGCTGTGATGCGTGAACCGGCGAGCCTCTCCTCTTTCTTTTCTCAGCAGCCCGTGTTGCGGCGTTCGCTTTATCGCGCCGCCTCCATCTCTGAAAAGCGCACAAACGTGTCTGTCGCTCGGTGTCGTTTTGAAGAAACCGACACGCTAAACCAAAAAACCGACGAGGTAGCGACAACCTAGACACATAACTTCACAACTCGATGCCCGTTTTATTGTGAGAAGTGCCACCAGGGTGTTACTTTACCAGGGATTTCATTATGGATGCGTGGTTGGCGGGGGCGTTTTTATGAGTACTAACCGTCTACTTGCCGAAGTACTTCCTCAGAAATCATGCCGATACCGAAGGGAACCATCTTCGGTTGTTGTCCCACTCCGCGTCCGGCACCTCTACCATACATACTTGTTTGGCGGCAAAGTTTGAGCAAATTTGATGTTGTGTGCGCTAAGTGGTATGGTTAACTGAGCAGCGGATGAGAGTGGTCGAATGTGTGAGTGAGCTAACCGCGGGAGCTGCGCGCATCACAACAAAAATACAGTATATCGCGTCGGCAGACACAAAACCGGGATCTGATTTGGGTACTTTTCGGGATGTAAGTACAAGTACCGTTGGGAATCGCTGTGGTAGGGCTGGAGGTTGTTGGCCGCGACGGTTCCGGCTCGGGCGAGCCATGCGATAAAGCGAAGCATGTTGGCCGCGGTAGCCTCTAGTGAGGTGATTCTTTCTTCGTTTGCAAAAAACCGTGAAACGTCGCATTCCGGTGCCGTAGTTGTTGTAGGTGGTGGAGGCGAGGGATCCGCTAGTGGGCCAGCAATGGGGACAAAGCAAGTGAGAAGAGAGAGATGGCGGCAAGCAAAGGCACCGGCAGAGCCTCCCGACCGCAACTAACGGGGAAATAGAGTACCGCTATCAATACAATAGTTGCGTGGGCCGAAATATCGACGAGTCGGTACTTCACCGGTGTTGCTTGGTGACCGTTGTCCGCGGATGTCCGGACGTGTCTAGGTCGGAGCGCGGACGTCTAGGCGGTCGGAGCTTGGTGGAGCGATCCGCATGATCGGCAGAGCCAAGCCGGTGTGTTACGTGGAAGGCCGTGACGCTTTACACGGGCGGTCCGACGCCCTCGTATGCTCCGCGCTTGCCCGGAAAGAATAAATCTCGGGAGAGAAGATACAAAATATGCTCGTCGGACAGCTCGCTTAGTTGTTGGTACCACTGCTTGGCGGGCCAATATGGCGCGATGCCGGTTGCTTCGGCGCCAGATTGGCGTACTGAAATTGAAGCTGAAACTGTCTACAACAATACCAAAATTAACCGGCCGATGTCTCTGGGCCCTCCCTTCATTGCCATGTGAGGGACTCACGTTACATGGGCTAGACCGCGAAGCGCTAATTCCGACCTCTCCATTGGCAGTAGCGATACTGTCTAAAGCGTACACGTAACAAGGCGTTTATGATTTTTGATCTATATGTATTTGCTTTGGATACAATATGAATTAGAACATGTCGCTAGTCTCCACGATACGCGGCCTGCTCCAGCCGCTGCGGGGACGCTTATCTGCGAGGTTGGTCAGCTTGAGCTGGTCGAGACGCACGTGTTTGACCTCGGCTACTATGCGACTCCGGTCGTGCCGGAGCTAGGGGGGAAAGGCAAGTGAGGATCCCCCTCGCTCATGTCGTCGACGGTCCCGTCTCGATCCGTGCTCATCCCCGCTAGAGGTAATAGTTTCTCCTCCCGACGCGGCTCGCCAACTAGCCGAGTTTTCTCTCCTCCTTCGGGGGATTGGAAGAGAAAATTCCTAAGCTCCATACGGTGTCCGACTGGCTCTCTTGCCCCCGTGCCATACCATGTTGTCCCATATCCTTGCTCCGTCCGTTTCTAGCACCTATCTGATCGCATTGTGGCCGTCCGTACCCTCCCCCGGGGTTCAAGTTGTTAGGGGCCGCCTTTATGAGCAGTGTGCCGTTACGATAACCCTAGGAACACTGCGTGAGGCAGCATGTCGATAGTCGGGTACCGACCAGGGGAGGGGTGGGTCGGACACATGGATCGAGTCGCCGCGCCACAAAAGATGTTGGGTACGGAAGTATTTCCCAAAACCCCCCGTACGGGGTTTTTCCGGCGACGGATGATCCTAAGGACAGCCGCCGTCAGACCGTGTCGCTCCTCCGGCTGCGACCCTCCTCCATCTTGCGTAGCCGTCAGTCTCCCACCAGGGGAGGCATAAACTCATAGGGCTGTCGGGAGCTAGCGAGCTCCATACCCTAGTGCTCCTTCCCGGATGGCCGCCGCCATCTCCAACACCCTCGTCCCACCGTTGATCCGTCCTTACCCTTCTTCGCCAAAAAAGTTTCGCATACATCGTTCTCGCCGTGACGGGAGAGTGTTTGTAAGTACTTAGTCGCGGAATAAACATATCGGACTGGCCGAGCGGGAGATCCCTATGCGGGTGTACGGATATTATGATTTCCAAAACTCTCCGCTCATGGCTTCCCGACAGCTGTTGATCCCGCGGATCGCAACTGCCAGTACCTCATTCAGCCCCTACCGTGCCAAGCCTAGCACGGTCACGGGGTTACCATCGCCCACCGCGTGGAGGAAGAGGTAGGTGCCGACGGGCCTGCGAGCGCACCCCCCTCCGGGGCCGCCGCCGCTGCGCCGCCGGCGGGCGCCTAGATTGGCGTAACTTCCGGACAAGATCGGGAAGGAGCGTCCAAGGTGGGTTGCACCAGTTGGTCTCCGACGTCTAGAGGATGTCGGGAAGATGGAGGTAGTCCACGGCTTCGGAGGTTGGGTCTCGCCAGCGGGAATTGTAGCTTGGCAGCTACGAGTTGCCATGCGTAGCAAACCTGTCGATGGAGTGGGGGGCCCACACGGAGTCCATGTAAGTCAAGATGCGGGTGTTGAGCTGCCAGTCGTCCCTGTCGGTCTCGCGGCTTAGTCTCTCGGCCCAGACGTTGGCCGCGGATCGAATACATCGCGCGCGGATGTTGATGTTGTTGGTGTCGATGAGTTCCCATAATTTCCGAGGTTCGCCCATCATGACCGGCGACCGGGACGTGAGGTGACTGAGTACAACCACCACTGCTTGATTGTCCTCGTGAAGGAAAGCTTTCCGTCCGCGCATGAGCGGAAGGAACGAAGGACTGCGAGTAGCACGGCCTTCAACTCCTTTCATTTGATGTGCTGTTGTTTATCTGCCATTGACCACAAGCCCCGGGCTTCCAATTGCTCGTTCAACACTAGTCCTCAGCCGTAACCTGAGTTGTCGCATTGCAGGAAGGCGGTCTCGATTGGGGAGAAGATGGAGCGGCCGTTGTTGCCGGAGGGGACTTGCGTCCACCATTGGAGGTATCGTTTCAGCTCACAAGTGAGTCGAACCCGTCCTCCCCATCTTGTGCGCGTAGCCATGTTGCGAGGACGTCGTGCAGTTCGCGGAGGTAAAAACGGGCTGCCGGAATGGCGAGGCAGAGGTATTGCACTTTTCCGGTGAGCATTGCGAGCTGTAGAGCATGTAGCAAACGGACGTCGCGTGCAGAGCGTTGCAGTATTGTCCGGGACAGGGTAGCAATGGCTTGTAGTTTCGAGGGAGATGCTCGGAACGCATAGGTTGTAGTAACGATCCGGAGTCCAAGGTGCTCGCAAACTTGTATAGGCTCCTCATGACCTTTCTTGGGGTTGCGTCCTACTCCGAGGTGGTCGAGTAGGGACGCGACGCGGTCGCGGAGCTGTAGAGCTCCGCCTCTCTGCTGTCGGCAAAAAAAAAAGTCGTCCATGTACGGGAGTAAGTGGGCGCCTCTCCATCGCGAGTTTCGCCGATAGCGTCGGGAAGGTTTCGGTCGCGTGGACTGTTGGTTCGTAGATATTGGTTCGGAAGGTGTGCCCATTAAGGTTGGGCAGCGGTTCGCGTAAGTGACAGATAAAATCTTCGGCAGGCTGGTAGAAATAGTAACTACTGCATTTCCGGCTAGACGGTACAACGTGCCGCCATGATTTACCGTGAAGAAGTCTCTGTCCTCCGCCCGTATGCCTAGTGTGTAGTAGCCGTGCGCGAGGTCGAAGGAGACTATCCAGTCGCCGGCACGCGTAAGGTTCTTGAGGTGCTTGACTGTCTCGTAGGTGAGTTTGTGGTCCTTGCAGTACTTGTTAAGGGGGGTAGGTCGATAATGAGTCGCCATTTGTTTTCGCCCGGTTTCGGGACTAAAAACATTCTGGAAACCCATATGTTGCGTTGTGCCGGCTCCCATGCGCATGACCGCATGAATCTTGGAAAGCTTGGAGTCCATGAAGTCGAGTTGTTGTTGTTGTGCTCCGTCTAGCATGGAGGTGCCGCTGTTGAAAGGTGGAGGCCACCGGCCGCCGATGAAAGGTATGCGAACCCCTCCACGAATCCAGCCTAGAACTTGTTTGCTCGCGCCTAATCGTTCCCTCTCGGACGCTCTATTCCGCACCCGGTGACGCGTGAAGTTCGAACGGTCGTTGGAGGACGTGGCGCGGCGGGTCACACGATCAAGCGTTCTTGCCTGGGCCCTTGGGCTTCGGTTCCTTGGTGTCGGCGTTGTCTCTCGGTGGCGGTTTGGGCTAGGGTTGGGGTCTTGGGGTCGGGGTAGGGGTCGGACGGTCGGGGGCAGGTCGGTAAGGTGTCTTCCGCGCGAAGGTAGCTCAAGCGGCGGCTTTGGCGCTTGCGAGTAAGGAGCATTCGAGCGTTTGTCGATGAACGCTCGGAGGAGGTTGTCGTGTTCGGAGGAGGCAATGTCCGGTCGCGGTTTGAGGAAGCGCTCATAGGCGAGTTCCGAATCGTTCGTCTCCACTCCGCCCTTTGTTTGTCGGATGTGGGATATCCACACACCGGCGGCCTCCTCGATCGCGATGTGGGTGTGGTTGTTTTGACGCAGGGTGACGACCGCCGCAATGAATTCCGGTGAATCCTTGGGGTGATTTTGAATGTGTTCCATAGCTGATATGCTCGCCGTGTTAGCGTAGGCGGCGTGACATGCCGTAGCGCGGTTTTCTTCGAGCGCGGTGCTGTGCCGGCGGGCAGAGAGGTGGCGGTAGGTGTCATAGGTAAGCTTCCAGACTTGTGGGCCGTCGAGATGCCGGGGGGGTAGCTCGAGGCATGTGGCAATGTAGGGTCACCATAGCTATGTTTCGATGTGGTAGTCCTCATATGGCAGTGTTGCTGGAGTTACCGTCGTCGTTGGGGCTGGGGCCAGGGGTCGCACGATAGGGTTGATCGAGGGTCGCTCGGTCGGCAACTGTGCGTTACGGGCGTCGTGCTCTTTAATTCCACCCTTCGGCGTGTCGTCTACACCGACGGGATTGGCTAGCTGCATGCTGACTTGTTTTGTCGCTGGTAGTTGAGGGATGATGGTCGAGCTAAGCGTAACCGTTAGTTCGGTGCATGCCTGTTGAAACCGACCATTTAGACGCTCTTCCGACGATGCTGCAACGTTAGCGAGTAAGCGTTGCTCATGTTGTTTGAATGATAACTATGTAACAAATTCCGGCGCGTCGCGAATTTTTTCTACGACTTGTCAGTCTGTAGCCCTCGTGACAGAGTAGGGTAAAGAGTCTCGGTTGTGTTAGACGTGGCCGAGTGTAAGTTGCCACCTTGCGAAGCTACAAGAGCTACGATGCATGTTCCGCGAGCCGATTGGGCAGCCGCAAGGCAAAAGGTAGTTGCTACCAACTAGAGGAGATGCTTTAGAGGTAAAACAGGTGGGCGTCCGCCGCGGACAAGTTGTTGCGCTTGTGACGCTTTGTCTCCGCGCGTTGCCTTCGGTGGACTCAACATGGTACGTTAACTAACCGTTAAACCCCAACATCTTACCAATATAATAATATATTCGGCTATGTATTGGTCATATCTCGCCCGTGTAAAGTAGAGGTACGGGCAATAAAATACCGACTTTGTATCGCAAATAAATGTTATGTAACCCTTGTTACATGTAGCAAAATATCTAGCTTTATCATGTGCTCGTATGTTGTACAAACTACAAGTACCAATACATGTATCTTTGTTTTTGCACGCATGATTGCTACGTGTACTTACATACTGAAAGGAGAGTTGTAGATGCTTTTTTCTTTCTTTTGCGCCCCCGGGATTTGGGACCGGCAGGTTGTTGCTATAATTATTATTATCGGAGCACGGTCGGGGAGGGGGCGTAAAACCTCGCGATGCATGTGACCGCGTGCGCGGGATGGCTCGTAGCGATAGTGACAAAATGTTGAGGGAAATATGAGTAGTAAATAGGAGCACGCACGCTGCCGCCTATATGAATATATCTAGTGCCTCGGGAGAATGGGTGGAACACGTGCCACGTTTGTGGTACGTGTACCACGGAAACGGCTCATCTTTGGAGCCTCCATACAACCTCAAAACCGATATCTGCATCTCGTGGCCGGTTTAAAACTGTGCCTTATGTCCATGTCAGCACTTTTTCGAAGAAGTCCCGGTCATCGGGCGGAGCTGCGGTCATGGAGGTCGATTTCCCTCCAAACAACCATCAACAAGGACATCTTCCTGCAAGTGCTCGTCGATGAGAGCATTTTCTCAAGCATAGGCCGTGTGGAGGGAATATGCTCCGGCGCAGCGCCCCTTATCATGTTAGGAACCATAGTTTGGTATGTATGTCGAACGGGCACGAGTTGTGGACAGTTTTGGGGAGATTATGCCGGCATAATGTCAGACCGGTCAAGTCGGCTCTCTGTCGAACTCAGTACGACAGACTCTAACCGGTCGTATTTTAGCTCTTAACGGGAGGAAGCGATCACTTGCCTCGAAAATAGCCTCGCCATGACGTGCTGATTGGTTTGGATGGGTTGCGTGCTAGTCAGCTGTTGGGCGCTCCTTCGTCTCGGGCGTCAATGACATGCAACATAAAGTTTTTTTATTTTGTTATATTATTTTTGATTATTCTAGCAAGCTAGACCACTGCACTCTGTCCGTCCTCCGGCTTGTCCACAGTCACATTCTATGCAACGATGAGCCTAGAATGCTGCTTCGACATAGACTTGGCAATACATGAGCACCGGTGGGTTGAAAAGAGTAGCCTCATGTGACATAGGAAGTGGCACATCATGGTAAGTCACACGTGACATGGTGGCGGCGGCGCATGCATTCATGCTCCCCGACAACTTTCGTCATTAGCGAACGACATCCGAGTAGTTACAGGTAGAACGCGGAAGGTTCTCGCCGGTTCTAGGACGATAGAACGCGGAAGAAGCACACTCGCCAAAGTGACGATGTGCGCGAAAACTAAATCCCCGCGCGATGGCTCTCCCCCTCTAACAAAGTCACAACCCGGCTTAGAGGCAAGCATTGCCATTTTACTTATAAATGTTCGGTATTAGCTTAGTTTTTCTCACTGTGGATAGCCGGCAACCACGCACGACCGACGTGATTTAGGCAGTTTGTGCCGTAGGCAAGCCCCTCTTCCAATGATGAGTTTGCCGACACGGGAAACGCCGACTCGCGACGGCCGCGCCCGTAACCGGTGATTGAGAGTGAACAGGTAGAAATAGCAAAGCAAAGTCCATGCTTGTTAAGCCCGTTTCGTCGTCAGGCGGTCTTCATTGTGTTTTCCTGCCGGGTGTGTTGGGTCCCCATGTTCGTGGCCTCCAATTGCAGAGACCGAGACGGTCGCAGCGAAGCAAAAAAAAAAAAAGTGCAGTGATGTCACGGCCGTTGCGCATCTTAACACCGCCATCCCACCCCCGTCTTTGCTTTGTTGCTCTCCCCCAGCCACACATAACCGCTAATACCCCTTGGCTACGTAATTCAGGCGTCGCTAGACTTGGAGTAGAGTTTGAACCGACTTTGGTCGATAGCTCTCGAGGAGATTGCCTTCGCAATGAGTGGATGAGTCGTGGTAGTGTCGTAGTTTGATACATATGTGGTATGTGGCCACATTTGTCAACTATGCTTTTTCGTTGAGCCGGTAAAGCGCACGCCTAATACGCAGATGGTCGTGGGTTCGATACAAGGTGAGTCCGATCATGGTATGTAGGCGTATCACGGCCCGAGATGAGCCCCCACCTTCCAGAGTCGCATACCCGGGAGCATGATCGATGATGAGCTTGAGGTTTATTTTGAACTTCCGCTCTGAATCGTGCTTGTAGCGTAGGGGGTAGCGTGAGGGGTCTGGCATACAGGAAAGTGCCGGGTAGTTAGGGTTTCCCTCCCTGCTTGTCTCTTACCGGTACACAGTTTAAGGCCGATTCTTAGGTGAACTTTGCCAGCATCCGCGAAACATGATGGGATCTCAATCGTGCGGCATGCAAAACGCCGCCTGTAGAGGTTGCCGGTGCGGGTCTACCTGCCAGTACCATATCCCGGGGGCGCAAAATGTCGCTACAGGTACCGCAATATGGTACGGTACAGCCGTACAGGTACCTGTACCTGTGCAAGTAGCAGCACAGCACGCGATGCGCATAATCATTCAACGTCAGAGCCTACGGATTACGCCTGACGAGAAGAGCTACAATAAATCGATTACAAAATAGTAAAAATCTACCAAGATGCTTTGCTGTCATAAAAAATTTAGCGTGGATATATTAATAATTATCAAAAGCATTGAACGTACAGGTACCTGTACCTGGACTAATTTTTCTCATGAACGAATTCCTTAAATAATTCATACGGAGGGCAGGAGGGCAAGGGGGCAGCGCTGATGCTATGGCATGCCTTCCTGTTCCTCGGGCTCTTGATGCCTGTGGGATTTCCCCCTCCTTTTTCCTTTATTTTGCTTGGTGGTTTCCATTTATTTTTTCTTGTAAGAAATTTGCACAATGTACTTAATATATATGTGGATGATCTGTTGATTTAGTTTCGGATATGTTGATCTAGTGACTTTGGGGTAGAGTGAGGGTCAAGGCTACATGTAAGTGCCGAGTAGTTAGGGGTTTTAGGGTTTCGTGCTCGTCGTTGTCGCCCTTAATACGAAGAATAAGGGGCATAAACGGAGTCCGGCGAGGAGGGTGCTGCTGATAAACGGGACGTAACAAGAAGGGCGCCGATATTGAAGCTATTGCTAGCGAAAAGGCAACAAGTACAACGCAAAAGGCATAGTAGCTAGCCACCCAAGCAATGGAGGGGCTCGAGGGGCAATCCTCTCCATTTTACCAGAAGTCGTCCAACCCGCGGGCGAAGGAACCGGACCTTCAATTGTTGCGACAAGCTGTGGCAGTTGTGGACGAAGATTCCGAGGTGGAGGAGGTTGACGAGGAGGACGAAGCAAACATCCAAGAAAGTCATGTCCCCTGCGCCGTGGCAATGGCGAGCCTAGAGACAAGATACGAGGCAGGGAAGGGGGGTGCTCAAGGGGCTTGCAACTTAGAGGTCGAGGCTTGTGCGGATGCGTTGTGCGCCGCTTTCAAGGCGGTAATAGTGAATGCTTGCGAGAGAGAACGGAAGCAATCAGCAGGAGATGCGAACCGCGTAGCGGCTCGCGTGCGTAATGCCGCACCGCTATGAGGCGGAGCTAAGCCTTTTTTACTGATTTTTACCCGTAGACCTCGCTTCAATCGGCCGATATCACCATTGTCTGCCCGGTGGTGGCGTGCATGATGGCGGATGTCAAGCCCGGGCTGGTGATACCGGGCCGTTGGAGATATAGTGCAGAATGTTCCAAATTCGTGTAATCGCCCTTTTCTTATCACCCTACTTTCCACTCTTTGACCGGGGGCCTAGCGCACTCAAAACATAATTATGTTGCAGGTAGTATATCCATGTAAGGCTTTGGTCTTTACGCCTAACCAAAAAATCTTGATTTAGATTTGAAAAATACATCCTTTTAGACCGGACAAGGCTAAACTTTTCCAATACACGACAATGCTCCTTCAATGGTATATGGATACGAACCGTAGTCTATATCGTCATGTAGGCGGGAATATCGTAATATGGAAAATAATACGGGGAATCAGAGCATGGATTTTGCGGTTCCGGATAAGCACTTTGTGGCGGTTAGCCTCTGTAAGCTAAACGCTAGCACAAATCTATTATAATCTGTCTAGTTCTGTCGTTGCAAGATGGCAAAATGATGTTGTCGAGAGGCAATGGTGAAAGATGTTTCACTGCTGTACTTAGGCAGTAGATGTTGTAAGTGTTGGAGTTTGGAAGGTATGGTTACACGGGATGTCTAGCCGGCCCCGCTAGGGGGCCAGCAGTGGGGACAAAGGAAGTGAAAAGAGAGAGATGGCGGCCGGCAAAGGCACCGGCAGGGCCGGCCGACCGCCACTAACGGGGAAATAGAGTACCGCTATTAGTACAACACTAAGTACTAAGATAAGGACTAGCTACCTTGTACATAAGCACTAGGTAATGCAATGCTAGTGCTAACACTCCCCCTCAAGGTAGCTTAGGTCTTGTCGTCGCCCTTGCTTGTCTTTAAGGAAGGAGTCATCTTGGTCGTAGGCGTTGTTCTGGTAGCGGTATCTCAGGCCGGGTAGGTGACGCTACAGGTGCTCACAGGAACGGGATGCTACCGGCGAGTTGCCGACAATAAACTGGTCCAAATGTACTACTTTAATGTACTAGTCTGACATGTAGCGGGAAAACCGTCCACGGGCGATTTAGCTATCGCATGAGAGCGACCGGCGAGTGCGGGGAAAAGCCAACAGGGCTGCCACAAGCGTGTAGGCACTAGAAAAGAATAGTCGGGCGCTATCGTGTCGACTCCCCCCCCTTCGCCGTGGGCAAGGTTAGAACCTCGCTTTGTCAGATGAGCGTTGCGGCGTTGCCTCGGAAAAAAACAAAAACAGTACTATTTAAAGTACGCGCGGGCCGAATTTTCGCGAATCGGTTTGAATTTGATTTTGAAACCATATCCGGTCGATAGCATCGGTGAGCTGTGAGCAGGGTGGTGTAGACAACCAACCTAGGGCGGCCATATGTGACCATGGGCGGCTGGTGTCGGTAGTGGTAGTTCAAGCGAGTATCTGGGTTGCACGCTCTTCTCCTTGGGTGGCGGAGGCGGTACTGCTAGCCTAGGGTGGCCACGGGGGACCTTGGGCGGCTAGCGTCGGTGTTGACTTCAGAGCGAGTATCTGGGTTGCACGCTCTTCTCCTACTTGGGGCTGCCGTATTTCGGAGGTCTGACTATCCCGGGTAACGTTGTGGGGGGCCCATAACCTGTTGGAGTTTGGAAGGTATGGTTACACGGGATGTCTAGCCGGCCCCGCTAGGGGGCCAGCAGTGGGGACAAAGGAAGTGAAAAGAGAGAGATGGCGGCCGGCAAAGGCACCGGCAGGGCCGGCCGACCGCCACTAACGGGGAAATAGAGTACCGCTATTAGTACAACACTAAGTACTAAGATAAGGACTAGCTACCTTGTACATAAGCACTAGGTAATGCAATGCTAGTGCTAACAGTAAATGAACAATGGAATTGTTAAAATGGTTATGTCACCTCCCTCTATTGCATTGGGCTTAAATAGGTTTCTGCCCAGATTACTTACGCATGCAAGCTACGCTTACGTGTCTGGCGTTAGGGCTGTCTAACCGTCATCTTATGCCTCGAGACGCGGCATGCCTAGCATTGGGTTTCACGACGCAGCTCCTTTTGCATCGAAGAGCTCGTTCTGGCGCGTCATCTAGCTGGTTAGATTAATTATGCATATTTGTACGTACCGGGAGGTACTAGTCGTACTGTAGCATCAGCACCTTTACAATATTGCAGTAGCGACGTACCCACGAGTATACGTCCGTCTTGTGGAAAAGCACGAATTGGAATCCGTAACGAGTACCTGTACAATGTCATGCAATGTACTGTTGCATGACTGTACTCGTCACACTCGTACCCTCCCCCTCTTGACAGATCAATGAGGCCGCCGCGAGGCAGACCTCCGTGGTTCTTGGCTCCTTTACTGAAGCAGTTACTGGGACTCAGGAATGCGCGCTGGGTGAGCGTGCATGAAGTCGATGTACGACTGAGTCTTGGCGAACTTGCGCCATTGGGGCGTCTCCAAGAATTCTTGTAACGCAATCGTTCGGTGTACCTCGTTTAACCGGTGCTAGACAGGTGGAATGTCGTCATCCCTGAAGTGCGTCATGAAGAGCAGATATTTGCCTCGTCGCCCAGGTAGCGACTTGATGCACACAGCAGAGATGTGTGAGACATCAAACTCCTCGTCGTCTCCTTCAGGTACAGTCACCGGGACAGCTGGTCGTAGTGGAGCGGTAGAGCAGGGTCGCAAGTTGTTAACATGGAACACAGGATGTAAGCGTACTGTCGCTGGAAGTTTCAATCTGAAACTGTGTTTTCCAATCTGCTCCTCCACTGAAAAAGGTCCAAGCTGTCTGTCTCTGAGTTTCCGATTCGGTTGTCTTCGCAGAAAAAGCTTTGCTGTGACGACTGACACCTTGTCTCCCTTAGCGAAGTGTGGCGCTGTAGACGGTTATGTGCGCGCTTGCATTTCGTCCTTGTGTAGTTGTAACATTGAGCGTACCAGGGTGTGTACGTCCTGTAACAATCTCAACCGTTCTGTTGCGTTTTGCGAAATTGGTATCGATGGTCGCATGCTGAACAACAGGTCAGGAGGCTCCTCAGGAGAGAACCCAAAGTTAGCTTCGAACGGTGTGTGCTCAATTCCGAGTGCACGCGAAGCGTTGTACGCGAGATCCACTTGCGGTAGTAGTGTCGTCCAACAGAAACAACGAAGAAGCTGCTGAAACGTGTTGTTCACGCGCTCTGTCAAGCCGTTCGTTTCCGGATGTCGGCTGGAAGACATGTTCAGACGCGTTCCGAGGCGTCTCCAAAGTGTCTGCCAGAAGGCACTGACGAATTTCGGGTCGCGGTCGCTAATTAGCACTCAGTGCAGTCCATGCAAACGGTAGACTCCATGTAAAAAGAAAGTTGCAGTTTCTTCGGCAGTTATCGACTATGTACATGGCAGAAAATAGGCCATTCGAGTTAGATGGTCTACCACAATCAGTACACTGTTAAAGCCATTGCTTTCAGGCAAGTGTGTCAAGTAGTCAAGACAAACTGTGTGCCACGGTATGGGTGGTACATATAATGGGTAAAGAGTCGCGGCCATCTGCGGTCGAATCTTTGCTCGTCGACACACGACGCAGCGTTTCACACAGAAATCTTTCACGTCTTGGCGGATTCGTTTCCACCAGAATCTGTCGAGTGCTTTAGCAAGAGTGCTAGCAACTCCTCTGTGACCAGCTGACGAACTTTCGTGCAGCTCTGTGATCAATCTCAGTCGGAGGTCAGAGTTCTGTGGTATACAAAGGCGATTGAGGCGCCAAAAGTATCCGTCTCTGGCTTTTATCCGGCTGTCTTTTGTCCACTCACCATCGTCCCCATAAAACGAATCTTGTGAGAACCCCTCGCGAATGAGATCAGCGAACTCAGGGCTCAGCTACAGCGCGTTAACAGCCAGTAAATTTAACTGCGCGTCTTCAAACATCAGTTGGGACTTCCGTCGTAATTCTCGATTTGACGGAACCTCGCCATCCCAAAATAAGGGTTCTGTGGCCTGAGGTACGAAGTCTGGACGCCGACTTAACGGGTCAGCTTCGTTCAGAGCTCCCTTGCGATATGCAAGTGTCATCGAGCCCACAAACGGTTGCAAATCCCGCAGGTATCTTGCTTGCCGCTTGTTCAGCCTATTGTTCGGTTGCCTGAGCAGATGTCGCAGTGTGTCGTGGTCTGTTACGACAAGGAACTTAGAGATCAAGATAGCACCTCCAATCCTTGACGGCTTCGCATACGGCCAAAGCTTCTAAATCGTACGCAGAGTAAGTGTTACCACGCTCAGCTGGATTCAGCTTACGCGCCCAGTAAGAGACTGGTTGAAGACCTCCTCCTTGGTCTTGCAACATGACTGCTGCAATCCCCACTGTTGAAGCATCTGTAGCTACGGTGAACGTCGCGTCCGAGCCGACCTCCGGAAGGATCAGGCATGGCGCGGGAATGAGCCGTAACTTGAGAGTCTCAAAGGCTTCCAAACTGGCAGGCGTTAGCGTAACCTTCTGTGGCTGGGACTTCCGCAGTAAGTCCGTCAATGGAGCCGTAAGGTCGCTAAAATGGTGTATGAATCTGGCGTAGAAGTTGCAGAATTGTACGAAACTGCGAACGTCCTTCTGCGTCTTGGGCACTGGCCAGTCTGCAACGGCCTCGACTTTGTGGAAACCGAAATTGTACCGGCTGACACAGTGTAGCCTAGGTACTCCATTTCTTGCAGTCCGAAGAAGCATTTCTTAAGGCGTAATTTCAGCCCTTCCTCCTTGAATCGCTGTAGCACGAGCCGCAGGTGCTCCAGGTGCTCCTCCAGAGTTCGACTGTAAATACAGACGTCATCGAGGTAGACTGTCACGAACTTATGTAAAAAGTCGCGAAGTATGTCATTCATCATCCTTTGAAATGTAGCCGGCGCATTGCATAGGCCAAACGGCATAGCGACCCATTCCATTAAGCCATCAGGGGTCTGAAAAGCCGTCTTGTGAACGTCCTGGTCACGCACTCGGACTTGCCAGAATCCAGAGGCGAGGTCGAAGTGTGTGTAAAAATTCGCGTCCTTAAGTTCGTCTAGAGTGTCATCCACACGCGGAAGTGGGTAAGCATCTTTACGCGTAACCTCGTTAAGGCCACGGTAGTCAATGCACAAACGTAGCGAGCCATCAGCTTTCCGCACAAAAAGAATTGGCGAGCCGAACTCACTGTAGTTGGGACGGATCAGACCAGCCTCCATTGCGTCTTTAAGCTGTCGATTTAGCTCAACGCGTTCTGCAGGTGACAATCTGTTCAGACGTTGGCATCGCATCGGGCCAGTTGTTTCAATGGGGTGACCCCACTGTCGGCTTAGAGGTGGAGAGTTGACAGGTTGCAGTAACTCCGGGAAGTCATCAAAGAGTAACGACCGGAAGTTGTCACGTTGTTCAGCTGTTAGCTCCTCTCCAGTGTGAAAGTCTGTTGGTTGTTCAGTGGCTGACGTAAGTTCAATGACGTAAAAATCAGCATGACGTCCTCTGCTGCGGCGCGTCTTGCGCATGAGTTTCTGAACTTTAGTAGACGACATCAGTAGACACAGAGGGCGTCATTCCTCGAGCGTAGTCTCCACAGTTGTGCCATCCATCAGTGTAAAAACCATGGTTGTACCGAACTGTAAAGAAGCATGTTCGTCATCAAGCCATGGTAAACCCATGATTAAAACAGATGTACGTAAATCACGTAAGACGTAAAAAGTCTGGTGAAATTCTTGTCGGGCCAGCTCAAAAGTAACATCGCAGACTGTCGAAGAAGTCACTCGTTGTCCGTTGGCGAGTCGAACAGGGGTCTTAGTCACAGACTTCCGAGTCTGTAAAGCAAAGCGTCGTACAAAGTCCTCTGACACAAAATCAAGTGTCGCAGCGCAGTCCACTAATCCAGAAATATGGTGTCCGCCATCAGGAGTTTTCACTGTCAGCTCATTTCGAATTAACGGTCGAGCTTCCGTGAGATCACTCAGTAGGGCTGTAGCTGGCGAAGAAAAATGTTGCAGCGTAGCGATGGACGGTTCCGCGTCGTCTGAAGGTACAGGTACCGAGTTGGGTTGATCATTTGTTGTAGGTGTTGTTGAGTCGTTAAACGCACAATCTGCGTCGACTAACCACAGCTGTACAGGCCAAGGAGTTGGAGCAACCACCTCCTGTTGCGCTGGGTTCTCCAGTGATTGACGAGTAAAAAGTTGTGTCCTTGCTGGGAATTCTTGATAGAGTTTCCAGTTCTTAGTCACTTGAGTAAATTTCGCCCATTTCGGTAGTACAAAAACAGCCATCGTAGATGTCGGAGATGTTCGACGACAATCCTCAAAATGCTGCGCAATCTGCTCAGCTAACTCCCAGGGTGGGTTGATGAACACCCGTTCTCCTGTCAAGTCTCTCTCTAGAATCGAGTCACTCGGCGAACAGTGAGGTAAGTCACCGTGCGAGTTTAGACCTTCATCATCAGCACATCCCTCCAACGTGAAGTTGAATCGTGCATGCAGAGGGTCAAAGACTGAGTCAACCAGTTTCCAATCAATTGAACGTCTGGTTACATGTTTACGACTATGTCTCTGCTTAGTCTGACGACGACGACATGCTACTAACGTTGCAAGAGTCGCGGTTGTAGTCGATGGAGATGCCGAAGGTGTTTCGACAACCTCTGTCGCTAACAGTGTTTGAGAACGAACAGTAGATGTAGCCGGCTGCTCCAGTTCGTTGGTAGAACAACCTTGCCACCATCATTGCTTCTTAGCTTATGTTGGTGCCTTGCCCTTCCACTCTGGGCATTGGTACAGACGATGTCCTTTCTTGTGGCACTTGAAGCAGAGTCCCTCCTCCATATGACGCTTGCGCTCTTCAGCTGTCATCGCTTTTGCGAGCGTGTTAAAATCATCGCGACCAGATGTTTGACCACGTCCACCATTGTTGCCTTCACCACGTCCACGTCCTCGGCCACGACCACGGCCACCTTTATTACGCTTCAAGATATTAGAGGCTTCGTCGAGAGGGTCCTCAAAGTTGCGCTTGCGCGTAGGCTGGGCAGATGGACCAGCAGTAGACCTCATATTGCCGAGTTCCGGCGAATTTGTAACGACGTCGTTCAGGAAATTTTGCAGCTCAACCAGAGTAATCTGGTACCCCTTCTGAGTTCGGTGTGACTTCGCATGGTTCTTCAACGTAGAGTTCGCTAGGCCGTTAATGAAACGCACACACTGAACATCAGCTGTCAGGTGCTGACGAGACCGACGTAAGTAGTCGTTGTACTGCTTAGTGTAGAGTGCGTAACTCATCGTGTTGCTCTGCGTGAAGCTGAGCAAAGCGTTAATTGCGTCGTCCTTAATGTTCGGAAGAAATGTTGAATTGCGTAACTCCGAAACAAGCTCGTTATACGTAGATGGAATAGCAGCCTGAGTTTTCCGGTTCAGCCACCACCCATTCAAATGTCCAGCGAACTGTGAAGTAACCCATATAATTGAGTCGTATGAGTCACGCGAAATCCCAAGCATGAGAAAATGCTGAGGCTGAGCTTCATTCAATCCTCCAGTTCATTAGCTACACGGCCATTCTGTAGAGGTGAATTAATTGCAGCCTTACGTTGGGTCTCCGTGAGGGTAACAGGTAGTCCAGCCAGGTTGTGAGTAGGCATCGGCACTCCCACTCGTAAATCTGTAGGCCCTTCTCCAGTCAGCCGATTTATGTGTCCACGAATTAACAGCCAGACATGACCAGAGTCGACCGACGTAAACCGAGAGTACATGTGAAACTGCCTCGGGATAGACGTGTCGTCATGCAGGACTGGAACGTGTTGGTAGACTGCCCGGAAAAAGGATTCCCATTGAGTCACGTAACCAAAGTGAAGTAACTCACTCTTGTGCTTCTCAGCACGAAGTAACCCCTTTTGAGCGGGCGTAAGGGTCAGGCCGTCAATACTGATTGTTTCCGGGACGACGTAAGTACCATCCGGATTAATTGTCGTCTGAGCTATTACAACCTGTTCAACCTAAGCAGGTGTACGTAAGTTGTTCGTAGCAAACAGGACAGGAATTGAAGCCGAGTACACGTAAACAAGCTGTCGTCCTTGAGGTAACGTAACTACGACAGAAGCGTCACTCAACAGCGTCAAATCATCCGGTGTCAGAATGAGACCGGTTTCCTCGTGTAATTCTCGAATAGCAGCGTCGACATGCTCTTCGTTAGGTAAGACAGAGCCAGTTGGGAACCAAGTTTTACCAGAACGAGGCTCACGTTGTAATACCAGCTTCAAGTCCGACAGTTTAGTTCCTCCAACGTGAATTACCAACACCACGTAATGTCCGGGTCCTAGAGAAGCCATCTCGAATCAATCAGGCAACGTCGAGCGAGTCAATGAGCAACGAAAACGTGCGTCGACCAAAGAGCTCCGAAACCAGTGTGGCGGTTAGCCTCTGTAAGCTAAACGCTAGCACAAATATGTTATAATCTGTCTAATTCTGTCGTTGCAAGATGGCAAAATGATGTTGTCGAGAGGCAATGGTGAAGGATGTTTCACTGCTGTACTTAGGCAGTAGATGTTGTAAGTGAACAATGGAATTGTTAAAATGGTTATGTCACCTCCCTCTACTGCACTGGGCTTAAATAGGTTTCTGCCCAGATTACTTACGCCTGCAAGCTACGCTTACGTGTCTGGCGTTAGGGCTGTCTAACCGTCGTCTTATGCCTCGAGACGCGGCATGCCTAGCATTGGGTTTCACGACGCGGCTCCTCTTGCATCGAAGAGCTCGTTCTGGCGCGTCATGTGGCTGGTTAGATTAATTATGCATATTTGTACGTACCGGGAGGTACTGGTCGTACTGTAGCATCAGCACCTTTACAATATTGCAGTAGCGACGTACCCACGAGTATACGTCCGTCTTGTGGAAAAGCACGAATTGGAATCCGTAACGAGTACCTGTACAATGTCATGCAATGTACTGTTGCAGGACTGTACTCGTCACAACTTGCCCTTGGAGTAGTCTGTGCGCACGTACTCTAGCGTTCCGGCTATGTGGGCTCCGCTCCCGCTTACTCGCAATATTGCGCTGGGAGCTCACAATGCTAAGCTGAATGCCGACATCCGCACGTTGTCTTCGCTTGGCACGACGTCAATTCATTTTGTTTACGACTACTACTCCTTTGCCCTTGAGGATGGGGGTCATATGGCTCCCATGCATCCTTAGGTGGTCGATCGAGTGGCCATTTTACTGAATGTTCGACGTTTCCTAAACCTAGGTGCGGTGGACTCTCGCTCAATGCGATCTGAAATGCATGCATGCATGAAGACATTGGTCGGCGGTCCACATACATGTCTCCCTTTCCATCGCATTCTTCGGGACTTGCGTTGTGACCTCATACAACGTCCTTCCATGGTTCTTTATTATGGCACGCTAAGTTCTTATCTTCGATATGGGTTGCATGGTGGTGGTGCATGCTGTGTTGCCTCGCTCCATGCTCCGACGGCTTAGGCGTCTTTGCTTTAGTGTTCTCACGCATTAACGGTGGCTTGTATTGCCCTCCATTGCAATGAAGTGAAAAGTACACTTCCAAAACAATCACCGAGAATACCGACACATTCACATTGTAGTCAAACGATTATCGCGAATGTGAAGCAAAGGTGCGCGAGGAAGAAAATTCTTTAGTATTGGAAATAAGTGAAAGGGTGTACTTTTGAAGGATTTTGTTCGTCGGTCTACTTTGGGCGAGTTCCGCCGCTTTAATAGTGGTGACTTACGGAGGGAACCCTTGCCATGCGTCTATGGGGTATGGCGGTATGGCGGTCATGTCTAAGGCCGGGCATGGTGGGGCAATTACCGGCCATGTGGCCGTTGCTGGTGAATTGGCCGCACATTGGGCTGCGTTGGGTGGGGTTATGGGTGAGGAGGCGGTTGTTGTGCACGCCCCACATAAATTCATGCTTGTGGCTGAATTGGACGTTGGTGAGTGATGTCTGGTTTTTGTGGAAGGTGAAGTCGGCCCCGTCCTCCACGGCGCGGCCGAGGAGGGCAACGTGTTTGGTGGTTTGTGAGAGGTGTGTGTGTGTGTGTGTGTGTGTGTGTGTGTGTGTGCGTGTGTGTGTGTGTGTGTGTGTGTGTGTGTGTGTGTGTGTGTGTGTGTGTGTGTGTGTGTGTGTGCGTGTGTGTGTGTGTGTGTGTGTGTGTGTGTGTGTGTGTGTGTGTGTGTGTGTGTGTGTGTGTGTGTTTGGTGAGGAAAGCACAGACTTTTCATATAATGCAAACCGTTACTACCGGCAAAAGTAAGGTGGAGTAATATTTTTACGGGTTCAATACATGAATATTTACAAGAACCATTGACACAAGAACATTGGAGGGGGGGGGGTAGAACCAAGAGGGCAAGGGTGACAAGCAAGAGGGTCATGGAATCCAGGACACGGCAAATGGAAGCACTACATTATGCACATACCTAGCAGCGAAAACACACGAGATCACGAGGAACTCCCACGCAACGGTGGAAACCGAAGACGTGGTGGCGACAAGCTGCGCCTCACGCGCTACGCGAGGAAACGCGGAGACCCTTGCGCTCCTGAAGAACGATGTGGCAAAGAAAAGTATACCAAGAGAGGGAGAAGTAAGCGGCCTCCACAGCGTCCGTGGCGGCGGACAGCCCGCGCAAGACGTTGTCCGCGTGTGCGACATAGCGTCATGGACGGCGAGAGAAACGGGGTATGAATACGGGTTCAACATCTTGCAAAATAAATATGGATTAAATGAAATTAAATGATTAGTTAAATATTCAGCTGCTCGCATCATGGCCGTCATCAATCAAGCGTACGGGTACTATAATTTCAAGCACAATTCACTACTACATGGGCGGGCCGTAGTGCTGCGAAAAATCAATACAGAGAAGAATCGCGAGTGAGTCACCTCACATCTCTTCCAACCTCACCACATCGGCACCTGTCCCCACCCCGCCGCCCCCAAGAGGCAAGCGACGACCCGTCACCCGTCGTACCCATCGACACTGTAAGGTCTTTAAAAAAGGAGAACTATTCGGGTCGTAAGCCGCCCCCTCTCTGTCGATACCATGTTATCTCGAGTCGTATTCCGAAACGGCGGGCGCGCGTGCCAACAGGCCGCCCTGCACCTCGAGCGCGCAGTTACCGGCAGGGGACTCGCGACACTCGCCCCGTTCCTCCCAGCTGTCCGTTCTGTCACAGCTGGCTTACATCACGATTCTCTACCTGCTTTCGATGCTCGTCAGCCTAACGATCGTCAGAATGGGCACCTATCGTCAAGCGTCGTTCGGCAGCACTACAGGTTCCTGACTGCGACGCCCATAGCAAACGCCACCGCCGACCTCGACCTGCCTGCTCACGGGGCGGACCCTACGCATCCCGATGTGCCAGCCAAGCACCCCGGAAGCCCCTCAAAGCCAAGCTCGACCGAGGAAGAGGGCTATCTACTGATGGTAAGTTTGCCTTCCCAATTCCCGTTGTCGAAACGTTTGGCCACGACATTCCGTGAGTAAAAGTGAGTATAAGGCCAGACTCCCTTCAAAATGTGTTACCACCGCTTCACCACCGCCGACCTCAACTCGACGGCTGACAAGAGAGCCACCACTTTCCGAGGACCCGCTGAAAGCACACAAATCTTAGCATACAATCCATATGTGTGCTTTCGGCGGGGGTCTCGACCAGTAGTGCCTCGCTTGTTCCTTAATAGACTGCTTTCCACAACCCTAACTAGAACTCCCCGCAATAGCTTGGTCGAACGCCTCGAGCTCTTTCCGCCCACGTCGGCTCCCGTTGTCGGAAAACATTAATGTCCGTCGTTGTCTGTCTGACCCGTACTCCCACGTATCTTTCAGTCTTCCGGTACTGGTAGCTGATGACGGCCTCCTCACGGCTTTGTTGTGTCGTCGTTGCAGCACCCGGTGTACACGGCTGACTACGTTCGAAGTGTCACGCCCAAGCACAAGCCGCCGCACAAGGTAAGACAACAATCTCTCCTCAGATGATGCCGCCCAACTCGTGCCCTCCCGTACCGACTACAGCTGTTGGCGGCGTGACGACCTACACCAGTATTGCCACTGAATCACTACTTTCGCACGCTCCGATAAACGGCGCAGGTCCATGAGTACTTGGCGTATGGCTTCATCCAGTCCGTGCGTTCCACGTTCGACGTGGTCACGGGCTACGGGCACAACAACATGACGGCGCACAAGTGGATGGTGCGCACCATCTTCCTGGAGACCGTCGCGGGCGTGCCGGGCATGGTGGCCGGCATGCTTCGCCACATGAACAGCCTTCGCCGGATGGAGCGCGACCACGGCTGGATTCACACGCTGCTCGAAGAAGCGGAGAACGAACGCATGCACTTGCTCACCTTCCTCCAGCTCCGTCAGCCCGGCCTCGTCTTCCGGACCATGGTCCTCCTCGGCCAGGTGCGACCCTTGTCGTAGTATCCGTCGCTGTTGAAAGAAATGTGGTCATCGCTTGCATATCGCCACTCGAACACCGCTATGACCCAATCGGCGGTTAATAGTACCTAGACTTGCATGTTTGGTTCCTGCCGTCTTGGCCGGTGGGACGCGACACCACGCAAGTGTCGAGGTGCGGTGAAATGCGACTAATACTACGACGTCGCCATTCTTGTGGCAGGGCGTGTTTTTCAACGCGTACATGTTGTTGTACATCCTGGCGCCCAAGACGTGTCACTCCGCGGTTGGGTATCTGGAGGAGGAGGCGGTGAAGACGTACACCCACCTGGTGCAGGACCTGGACGCGGGCAAGATCCCGGAGTGGCACGAGAAGGAGGCACCCGAGATCGCCAAGATGTATTGGCGTTTGGAGGTGCGCTGGCCCATCCACACTCGACAGCTTACCACAAAATGAAGAAACATAGAAACAGCATGCAATGCCGCCCCTGCTGATTGCACCCTTGTCTCGATGGGCCGAATCAGAGTGTGTCGCTGAGTTTGAGCATCCAATGCAGCAATCGAGTGGTTGATTGCTCAGTGGTTCCATCCTGAGCATCAAGGGCACACTCACAATCCTGCGAGTCTCATCTTTTTGCAGAGTCATTTCTTTTGTCTATGTATGTCATTCATTCATTGTATTTTTGTGGACGTTAAGCATGTTGTGTCTCACATACACCAGCTTAATTTTATACAACTGTCCTCTTTATGAGAGCCCTGGTTATGGTGCGACCTCTTGCCACATTGTCGTCGCCCTATTCAACCACCGTTTAGTCCCTATCAAAATGCCATTGAGTAGATACAACTTTGCACTTAAAATTGTCCTATTTAAACGTCCAATTCAATACAATTTTGCTCTTTCTCTATATTTCACCATCTGTTCTTGCTCAGACACATTTTCACGTGGAATCATTCTTAGCTTCAAACGAGTATGCACATCGCCAATCCTGATTGTTTATTGCCGCGATGCGCTGTTCCCTGGCTCCAGGACGGAGCCACCATCAAGGACATGATCCTGGCCATCCGCGCGGACGAGGCATGCCACAGCTATGTGGTAAGCGTCCCCATCCTATCTCTCCCTCGCCATATGCATCTACCTCCGCTGCGTTATTGCCAATCGTTTCTGATTCAAGCTAACGTAACACCACCTTCGCCGCCTACGCAGAACCACACCCTTTCTGAGCTTAACCGAGATGATACCAACCCGGTATGCAACTCTCCCGTCCTTTCCTTTTCCCTCCATTGACTTGCTCCCGTTGCCACGTCTGCCTCTGATCTGCATCCGCTCCCCCCCCCCCCCCCCCCCCACATTGCACCTCCGCGCACGACTGACCCTTCATCTTGCTGTGCCTGCAGTTCTCCAAGGGAAGCCACCAGGTCCCTTAAGCATCCATGACTTGTCACGATCTGCGCGATGCTGATCTGCTGGACGATCTCCTCACATTCTGTTCAAGAAACCGGCCAATTTAATTACAGGTCGGCCGGTGTGCAATGATGCGTGTGTGGGGGAGGGGGGGGGGGATCAAATGAGGAGCCGAACGAAGGTGGACTCGTGTTTGGGGCGTTGTTAGGCATTTAGAGGAGGCTGCCTTGAGAGCTGGTCAGCATACTCCGTTAGCCTGGAAACAAGTAAGCTGTTGTTAACAGTGATTGAATGCGTTTCATTCAGTTAATGCTGTCGCTAATGTTGCTTTGTTCGCCGGAAAGCCTATCGCGTCATTGCAAATTTTTCATGCAATCGGAGTTATTGTACTCTTTGTTGTGCAGTAAAAGCACGGGATGGCTGTGCGCGCGCGCGTGTGTGTGTGTATAAGAATAAAATGTCTTCAGTGTGAGTGTGTAGAATCGGTATTGCAAGTTTGTTTACTCGATTGTTGCGGAATGTCTTCATGGATGCGTACGTTGTTTGTGGTCGTGGGTATATGAAGCTAGCACGTGATTCTTTCGTCTTTGCTGATTGGTGCGCGTTCGTGTTGATTTTGCTTATCCTTGTGGTATATTTCGTGCCTCTTACTATGAACCAGTGTTGTACTGATTTTGCCTTCTTGTATGCGCTACGATCGTTTCTTTCTGCCTGGGTGTGTGCGCGCGCGTGTGTGTGTGTATTCCCGCCACGGTTTTGTGTCTTCGTCATTTTGGGGGCAGACGCACTTAATACATCACCCCACGATAAGATTTGCACTAAGTTGGCTGCTCACCTACGATAGTGATGTGCCTAAAACAGTAGCAACTACGTGTCTAAGGTTGTACACTCTTCCCATACACTCTTCCCATAAAGACTAGTCTGTTACAAGCGGCAAGCATCTAATTACCCGCCACACATTGCCGCGATGGCCATGCAACTCAACTAGGGAGTAAAATATTTATTTTCGAACAACACACCACGGCGCGTTTGTCACGTGGACACCGGAACGCCCCAATCATTGTGGGCACACACGCTGGATTCGCGGCCCATCTTTTGCGGGCCGAAAATCGTACATGTGGAGTTTATGAACGCCTCTATACGTGGCTCGGTACACCTAGAAGTGTCGAGACAAACCGGGAGACTACTCGACACTGGGTCAGCATGTTTGCACAACTGCACTTGTTTCCGCCGAGTGGGTTACGCCCGGCCGTCTATAGAGAGGCGACACCGAGAATGGCATGTCGTGTGCACTAGGTTTTCCTGCCACGTGCCCGGAAATAGAACCAAGGAGCACGACCTAGGGACCTATTGGGCTTGAGGGGCGGTTGACTTGGAGTGTCAGCACCCTAGAGCGCGCGGATCGTTGGCCTTTGAAGCTTGCACATCGCCGGGCGTGAAAAACGGCGGGGAGCTTTCAAGTTACCCTAGCAAGGGTCTTTATTTGGCCTCGGGCAAATGGCACGGCACCATGCCATCATGGGGTATGAAATGGGTAACGCCGGGAATAGAAGAAATATAGAGCGCTAGTTGGTGAGCGTATTGGCGAAGCGGGTGTGCGGGTACCACATGTCCATGGGTTGCTAACCCCGCGCGAATGTGGCTGACTTTGAAACCCTAAAAACTTTAGTTGGTTGTACGAGGGCCTGGATGACATCGAAAAAGTCATATTTACTTGGGGAAAGGGCTTCCATTTGCATCTTAGTTTGCTTCAATCAGACACCGTACGGCAAAGTTAGGCTTTTTTAAGCCTCCAAAGTCGTGGTTTTCGAGCCCCAATTCCACCCACGTCAAGCATCTTCACGGCACCTTGCCATCACACCCACGTGCTGCCATGCTTGCGGACAACACGCCGAGATCATAAAAACTGCATATTGCGTCGCCGATTTCGGGAGTATTCACCACCCAAAGTGTGAAAAATCCAAATTCCGGGGCGCCCGAATCATGGTATGCCCCGAAATCGGGGTTGGGCCGCAAACCCTAATACGTTAGATCGTAGCCGTGACGGGCCCCATTTGTGCGCCGCTTCCCCCTTGGCCCTTTTACTTCACCGTCAACACAAGCTTCGGTCCGCCTTTTCAGCGAGCTAAAGTAAATTTAAACCCTAGAAACCCTACATGATAAGCACCCGCCCTACGCGAAAGGGCTTACTTCACTAGTAACGGACTTAATCGGATGAGTGTGATGGCCTCTCACCAGACTACGAACTGAGATGCCATAATAAGCCTTTATTGCTTTTGCGACGTGTGTGTGTGTGTGTGTGTGTGTGTGTGTGTGTGCGTGTGTGTGTGTGTGTGTGTGTGTGTGTGTGTGTGTGTGTGTTTTTGTGTGTGTGTGTGTGTGTGTGTGTGTGTGTGTGTGAGTGAGCGTTAGAGAGGGAGAGAGTGTGTTTGCTCCCACTAGGATTGTGTCTTCGTCACTCACAGAGCAGAAGCATTTGATACCGCCACGCATTTTCGTGCTCACAATCATGCTTGAACTACGTTGGCCGCTTACCTATGATACTAATGTGCATGAAACATTTGCAATAACTTGTCGAAGGTTGTAATGTGAGAGCGGAAGTCTCTCACCAGTACACATGCCATGTTGATATTTCATAAGTTGCTACTATCCTCTTGGAGATGACTAGGATCCTTGGCTTGTGATTTATTTACATGGCGTCAAGTTGTACGCGATTTATCCGCAACGACCGACAATGAAAAACACAATTACTTTGGCATTGTCGTTTGTTCGCAGTCTTACACCCGCGACCATAAAAGAGTTATACATCAAGCATGGGCATATTTCGAACGATGACATTGTTTTTCTTTAGAAATGGACATATCATCGAGGCCTCATGTTTCTTTGTGTGTGATTGATTAGAAGGCGAATTTATCTGCGCTAATCGATTTAGTTTTGATAGAGCTATCGCATGCAAAAATACAATTTGCCGAATCAAGTACATTTATCAAAACGTGCATCCCATTTCAGCGGCCCGCGAGAGATGCTCAAATACTCATCGGCCTCGATCAAAGCTCATTGAATGCAAGCCAACGACATACTATCTTCGCCAAAAAACGCATCGCTGACACCGCCCCCGCCCCCTTGTCGGGAGAGTATCTATGAATATTTATTCACGAAAAACATATCGGACTGCCCGAGCGGGAGATCCTTGTGCTAGTGTACGAATATTATGATTTTTCCAAACCCTCCGTACATGGCTTCCCGACAATTGATGATATGCCGCCGCGTGGAGGTAGATGTAGGTGCCGACATGCCAGCGAGCACATCCCCTTCCGGGACCGCCGCCCCTGCGCCGACGGCGGGCGCCCCGTAGCGTACAGAAATTATCTTTTTTGAAAGCCCTCCGTACATTTCTTTCCTGACAGGTGCGAATCGCGCGGATCGCGCTTCCAGCCCTCTCAGCCCCCTACCGTGCCAAGCATGGCACGTCTACGGGGTTTCCATCGTCTATCACGAAGAGGTGAGAGAATGCCGACGGGCGTGCGAGCGCACACCCCTCCGGGGCCGCCGCCGCTGCGCCGTTGGCCAATCGCCAAGGGTTAGTAATTAGTCCAATCGTTTAAACGGGGGCGGGGGGGGGGGGGGGGGGGCAAGATTACCAATCAGTGTTACTCTAGAGAGAATGGCGACCGACCCACAGGTCGCTGCCTTTTAGCATGCTGCTACGCGCCTAAAAAACCTGCATTTTCTGTCGCTCCGTTTTAGTGCGCAGTACAACACAAGTTCGTATTGCTTACTTCCAAAGCACTCAGAAAGCTCCACGTTTTCTATTCACTACACCATGCAATGAGGCAAGACCTGATACAACAACTCACTTGTTGGGTAGGCTCTGAGTGTACTAATGACCGAGAGTTTAGCAAGATTGGCGGAGACAGAGGTCGTGTACAAAGAGTATGTACAATTTCAAACGACTCCTGTCGCGCATACTTAGAATTTGTCGTGCGGGTAATAGGAAGGGTTCAAAGTCAGGCTCGTAAGAGCCGTAGCGGTTAAGCACGTCGGGCACTCGCGGTCCTACATGAATCAATATTTCAGTGTGAATTATTGTTCCTTGCATATGTTATACATAATAGGTTGGTTGTCAAAATGTTTACCACTAGCTTCGAACGCACTCATTGCAACGGGGAATTTAGATCGCAGAATTTCCGAATGATACCGTCTCATCCGAGAAGGAGCTCAAGCATTAGTCACCACGAACAGTAGGCTCACCTCCATGCATGATGCTACCGCAATAGTAGGGTAACCGTAATAAGCACTAGCCTCATACGCAATGGTTGTACAGGGAAATCTAGGTCGCAAAATTTCGGGACGAAACAGTTTCATGCGTCCAAGCCTCAGCTCACAGGTCACCATTAACGGTGGGCCTGATTCCATTTATATCGCCGACATAAAGAGTACACACAATAGCCACTAGTCTCGTAAGCCACAATTACACGGGTTAACCATGGTCGCAGAATTGCACAGGCTGCCACGTGTGGTGGGCCGAACTCTATTAAAGTATGTTGCGAATATGAAGAGCAAACACATGTGCATACACACATGCGCACTATATTAAAGTAACGCCGTGGCGAAGCGACAACCGTGAAAGTGGGCCACGTCCCACACACAAATGTCCATGTGTATCAGGGGGAAAACGTAACAGGTGCCGTCGCGGCCGAAAGCACATTCGATCAAAGCAACCATGTGGAGGCAACTTTACCGTAAATGGTCCAAAACCCCCCAATAAAGTGACAAGCAACGGACGGCTAGCCCTTCCATGTCTTAGGGAAGGTGTGCATTCGTTACACGTAACACCCGCGCGCGGAGTCCACATACTAGCCTCATAAGAAAGTACGGCATGTGTACAACATCCATTCGAACAAATGAATGGGTTGGGGCAGCACTAATAAGGTTTATTGGCCTTACATGTACCACCCGCCGTCACGCGAAACTAAGCCGTCGGTGAGAACGATACCCTTTGATCTCACGTGAGCGCGGGGCTCGCCTCATTACTCGGAAGGCTTATTAAGCGTACATTATCCGCCGACATTTAAGTCACTAGTGAAAGTATTGTATTACCGTTGAGTGGCCGCATAGCATAGGCGGTCATAACCGGACTATTGAAAACTGAGTGGTTGTTATCGCAGATTCGTGTATTCCGCAAGCACATGGCTCACAACACAAATGTCCACACATGGAAATAGTGTAGGAGCGACTTCACACATTACGAAAGTCACCAAATTGGAGTGGATCAATCACGAATATGAAGATACTTGATGGTCGTCCGAGCGTGGGTTTAAACAAATGCTTACAACAGCAAATGTCATCCACGATTTCAAGAAAATAGATGGTGAAAATTGATTCACATCAGTGTACTTGGTGCTTAATCACCACCATGGACTGGATCCGGATCCTACGGCTCCGCGCATCCCCGAGACTACTCGGGTTCGGACTCAGTCTCGTGGGTCCGGACCCTAGAATCACAGGTAATCGCGGGATCCGGACCCTAGAATCACAGGTAATCGCGGGATCCGAACCCTAGGTTCGGTAGGTAATCGCGGGATCCGAACCCTAGAATCATAGGTAATCGTTGGATCCGGTACCAGTTATTGTAAGTAATCGTAGGATCCGGTACCAGTTATTGTAAGTAATCGTTGGATCCGGTATTCATCGTACTTTAATGGATCCGCGGTAATCGCGAGTACCTCATCCTCGCAAAACGATGTGGAATCGCGATACCCAATCAGTACTCACGATTCCGAGTATCTCACGATTCTGTGGTGGCCCGAAGTGACACGCTGTATTTTTGGGAGGTACTTGGCAATGCAAATCTTCTGAGGTGTATGTCTAGGATTGGTTCAATAGCCCTGATTGTTGTCATTCCGCAGCCTTGAATCGATTGTAGCCCACCCAAGGGCCAGTTAAGCGGTGCGTACGCGCTTGAAATCCACCATAATCTGCCCGTCCACATCCAACTCCTATCATAGTTAGCAACAATGGCGGGGCAAGCGGGAAGTAGTAGACCGTCTAGATCATGGAAGAGCTTGTCATCGACGGCTATCCAACATAAAGAAGAGGAGCTTGTTAGGAATACCGATAGGGTGTTTAGGATACCTCAGTCAAAATCTACAATATGGGATCCAAGCATGAGCAGGCGCATAGAACTAGTAGAGATGCAAAAATTGAATTTGCATTACAAATTTCCCCCAAAATGCGCAATTTGTATCAATTTGCATGAGTACTTCGAGTACTTGTTGGAATCGCGAACCCAAAACGAATCCAACGGAACCAAAAATTTAGAAGTACTCATGTAGTCGGTTCCGGAACCGAAAACACATGTACTCGCTGGATCCGAACCCTAGAATCACAGGTAATCGCTGGATCCGAACCCTAGAATCACAGGTAATCGCGGGATCCGGACCCTAGAATCACAGGTAATCGCGGGGTCCGAACCCTAGAATCACATGTAATCGTGGGATCCGGATCCCTTTTTTAGAGGTACTCATTAGTTCCGGATCCTGAAAAATCAAGTACTCATGGATCCGAAACCAACAAAAAAATGGCGGATCCAGTCCATGATCACCACTACCATCCGGGCTCGCCAAGCTTAAGTAATATGCTTCGGAAAGCGCATGCTTTCACATCCATGTAAGACTACCATCAAAAGCGGGTGGACTAGAGCTGGGCATATGTTAACCCGATCGTCATATCAACACCACGGAGGGCTGGAGCCCGCAGAAGTCCTACGGAGAGTACGTTTAGGCAATTATACACACATGCTACGAACACGAAAACGATGAGCATACGCATAATGAATATGAAGTGACCGAGCACGGAGAGACCGGGTTCACACAGAGAATGCTATAGGCGGTGGGCAATCGAGATCCACACGCGGGTAACCACCACGCAAGGAGATATGCAATACGTGAATAAGGACTATCATATCATGTGTTATTCCGACGAAACGTGGACCCAAATAAGGGCTATTGCGAAGTCAGTGTTGCAATGCAACACTCCCGAGCGACCAGCTCGTTTCTTGTTCCCCAAAACCTACAACCCCACGCCTTTCGTTACTATCGGGCGTTCCCGCGCCACCTTTGTTGAGCATACAACAGCATAAGTAGGTGACGTGCCTGCGCGTGCTCGACCCCGCCATTGTACACGTGATTTCAGAAAAAAATGTATTATTCTGGCAACGCAATTGTTGTCGCGATAGGTGCATGTCCACTTAAGTGCTGTCGCGAAGCACAAGCAATATTCTACATCACATCACTACATAGTACTTCACTATTCAGGGTAGGAATGCCATACCGCCCATGTGTTTGAGACGAAAATGACTCACGGCCACGTTTCGTGGTTTTAGGGAGCCGTACGGCGGACGTGAGGACTATGCAAAGGTGGTGTACCGGAAGCCCACGGCCCACGCACGTCCGAATGTGATGCGAGACGGTATGTATGGGGAACCACGCAATAAGAACTAGTTTAACTTTTTTCCCGAAGTGCCCGACGAGGCGTGTATAGCGCTAAGTCCGCGTCTATAGTCGCTAATATATGTAGAACGCCCGCTTCGTCGGAGCAACGCAGCCGGGATGCTAGCAACGGGGGTCGACATGTGCGGTTAGAAGCAGCGCCGTCTAGAAACCCAAGAATGATATAGTACATGAGCCGAAAGCGGCCGTTGAACCAAGTGCGTAACGACTACGCTAGCAAGCGAAACACTCCGTGTAGGACCGTGTAGCTAGCAAGCGAAACACTCCGTGTAGGACCGTGTAGCTAGTCACCGCTCAGCAAGAGGTATGCAGAAGAACTACGCAAACAATAAACTCATATAGATATTTTTGCGGCCCCGGCCTGCAGTATGTAACGGAAATGACAGTACCCGGATTTAACGGTTGTGTTGAGCTGCAACATCGGCACATGTAAGCCGTGCAACTTCCCAATCATACGTAGCGGTGGACGATGCATACTTCACGGGGTCACCCTCAAGCGCACGGCATGACGGGTCCAACATTCTATCGACCAACCGTTGTGGTGAGTGACGGCGTTGCCACACAAAATGCCGCCGCAAGCGATAAAAAAGTACGGCCCGCGGATGGAAGTTTGGCCCGATCCACGAGTTCGAAACCACCGACTGGTACGACGAGTAGCACCACATAGTCGTGGTAGGAGTGGCCAATAAAGCGGGAAAAGCACCAATCCGACTCGTAAGTGGGAGAGGGGAAGGCAAGATTGCTAGTTAGTGCTACTCGAGAGAGAATGGCGACCGACCCACAGGTCGCTGCCTTTTAGCCTGCTGCTACGCGCCTAGAAAACCTGCATTTTCTGTCGCTCCGTTCTAGTGCGCAGTACAACACAAGTTCGTACTGCTTACTTCCAATGCACTTAAAAAAACTCCACGTTTCCGGAATATGACCTCGCGGTGTTGACTAACATATTGAACTAAGACCTTTCTGATTATGCCGGCCCCGATGTCGAGTTGGTGCTGGTATCTCCGGTGAACAACGCGGCGAAAAAATGCGAATTGTTGGTTGCAGTAATAAATTTGTGAACTTGAGCCAATGCAATATCTGATGTCCTTTAGAGGTCTTATATACTTGTAGTAGTACGTGCACCTGCTTGTGCGGTATAAATATTATGCTCTTGCTCACATACACCGAAAGACAAGAGTTCTAAACACGCAAAATGACAAGAAAGCGCGGGCGGGCGTCGATAATCATTGCACCCGCCTGCTTCAAGAAATATGTTGAGGTGATTTGTGGATCCCTTGCCCCGCCTCCGCGTGTCATCAACAATTGACACACAAAGAGCGCCGGTAGAGATGGCCCATGCGCGCGCCTCCTACATGGCAATGTATGTCGTCACCGTTGGCACACGTGCCAAGCCACTCCGGCGTGACAATGAAATTTGAAATTTGAAATTGTTTACAACAATACCAGTAAAAACCGGCTGCTGTCTCTGGGCCCCCCCTTTTGCTATGCTCAACCTGTAGTTGGACTTCTAAGCGTGAGGTAGACCGTGAACCACTAATCCCAACCTCTCCAATGGCAGTAACGATACCGTCTAAAACATACCCGTATCCATGTATTTATAATTTTCTGATCTATACGTATTGTTTTTTGGATACAGTATGAAAAATAAAATGTCGCTAGTCTCCACGTTACGCGGCCTGCTCTAGCCGCTGCGGGGTCGCTGATCAGCAAGGCTGTCCAGCTGGAGCTGGTCGAGGCGAACCTGCCTGACCTCGGCTCCCGTGCGACTCCGGTCGTGCCGGAGCTTGGGGGGAAAGGCAGGTGAAAATCCCCCCTCGCATAGGTCGTCGTCGGTCCCGCCCCGATCCGTGCTCCACCCCGCCCGAGGTATTAGCCGCTCCTCTCGACGCAGCTCGCCACCTAGCCGAGTCTTCTCTCCTCCTTCGGGGGCTGAGAAGAGAGAATAACTAGGCTGCAGACGGTGTCCGGCTGGCTCTCATGCCCCCGAGCCAGACTTTCTCCTGTCCCCTGTCCTTTTCCCGTCTGTTTCCAACACCTAGATGATCGCGCTGTGGCCGTCCGTACCCTCCCCCGGTGGTTTACGTTGTTAGGGGGTCGCCTTTACGAGCAGTGTGCCGTTACGATAACCCTAGGCACACTGCCTGAGGCAGCCTATCGATAACCGGGTACCGACTAGGGAAGGGGTTGGAAGAACACATGGATCGAGTCGCCGGTCCTCAAAAGATGGTGGGTACGGGAATTTTTCCAAAACCCCCCCGTACCGGGCTTTTCCGGCGGCGGGCGATCCTAAGGACCGCCGCCGCCAGACCGTGCCGCTCCCCCGGCTGCGACCCACCTCCGTCTTGCGTAGCATCAAGCCTCGCCCCCAGGGGAGACCTAAGGCTCTCGCGGGGCTGGCGACTGCTAGCGAGCGCCGTGCCCTAGCGCTGCTTCCCAGCTGTCCGCCGCCAGCTCCAACACCCTCGTTCCTCCGTTGATCCGTCCGTACCCCTTTTCGCCAAAAAATATTTCGCAAACGCCGCTCCCACCCCATCGTCGGGAGAGTATCTGCGAGTATTTAGTCGCGAAAAAAGACATATCGGACAGGCCGAGCGGGAGATCCCTGTGCCGGTGTACGGATATTATGTTTTCCAAAACCCTCCGTACATGGCTTCCCGACATCTACTGATTCCGCGGATCGCAGCTGCCGGTACCTCGTTCAGCCCCCTACCGTGCCAAGCCTGGCACGGCTATGGGGTTACCAGCGCCCACCGCGTGGAGGTAGAGGTAGGTGCCGACGGGCTTGCGAGCGCACCCCTCTCCGGGGCCGCCGCCGCTGCGCCGCCGGCGGGCGCCGGCGTGACAATGAGAAGGTGCGTCAGATGGGGGCTCTCCGTCACTGACCGGTCAATTCACGTTCCATGCTTTCGGCTGGCATGCGCGCCCGCCCGTATTCTCTTCCATGGACCGCATGTTGCGCGCCGCGTAAGCCGTCAAGCCCGACGGTCCCTGCATTCGAACCAACACTTTTGTTGCCGCACTCGGTGACGCTCGCACATTGGCATGTGTTAGCCGGGCGCATTCCCGAAATTCAGGGCCGCGTGACTGTGGGCCGAGCCGTCCATGCACCACGGATGGGGTGGCATGCGCATGCGAGTTGCGGACAACGGTTGCATAATGGGGGGCGCCCGCCGGCGGCGCAGCGGCGGCGGCCCCGGCGGCCCCGGTGCGCTCGCAGGCCCGTCGGCACCTACCTCTACCTCCACGCGGTGGGCGCTGGTAACCCCATAGCCGTGCCATGCCTGACACGGTAGGGGGCTGAACGAGGTACCGACAGCTGCGATCCGTGGGATAAGAAGCTTTCGGGAAGCCTTGTACGGAGGGTTTTAAAGAAAATTACAATATCCGTACACCGGCACATGGATCTCCCGCTCGGCCAGTCCGATATGTCTTTTCCGCGACTAAATACTCGCAGATACTCTCCCGACGATGGGGTGGGAGCGGCGTTTGCGAAAAAAATTTTGGCGAAAAGGGGTACGGACGGATCAACGGAGGAACGAGGGTGTTGGAGCTGGCGGCGGACAGCTGGGAAGCAGCGCTAGGGCACGGCGCTCGCTAGCAGTCGCCAGCCCCGCGAGAGCCTTAGGTCTCCCCTGGGGGCGAGGCTTGATGCTACGCAAGACGGAGGTGGGTCGCAGCCGGGGGAGCGGCACGGTCTGGCGGCGGCGGTCCTTAGGATCGCCCGCCGCCGGAAAAGCCCGGTACGGGGGGGTTTTGGAAAAATTCCCGTACCCACCATCTTTTGAGGACCGGCGACTCGATCCATGTGTTCTTCCAACCCCTTCCCTAGTCGGTACCCGGTTATCGATAGGCTGCCTCAGGCAGTGTGCCAAGGGTTATCGTAACGGCACACTGCTCGTAAAGGCGGCCCCCTAACAACGTAAACCACCGGGGGAGGGTACGGACGGCCAGAGCGCGATCATCTAGGTGTTGGAAACAGACGGAAAAAGGACAGGGGACAAGAGAAAATCTGGCTCGGGGGCAGGAGAGCCAGCCGGACACCGTATGCAGCCTAGTTATTCTCTCCTCTCGGCCCCCGAAGGAGGAGAGAAGACTCGGCTAGGTGGAGAGCTGCGTCGGGAGGAGCAGCTAATACCTCGGGCGGGGTTGAGCACGGATCGAGGCGAGACCGACGACGACCTATGCGAGGGGGGTTTTTCACATGCCTTTCCCCCCAAGCTCCGGCACGACCAGAGTCGCACATGAGCCGAGGTCAGGCAGGTCCGCCTCGACCAGCTCAAGCAGAACAACCTTGCTGATCAGCGACCCCGCAGCGGCTGGAGCATGCCGCGTATCGTGGAGACTAGCGACATTTTATATTTCATACTTGTATGCAGACAATACTTGTTTATGGGTATGTTTTAGACGGTATCGTCACTGCCATTGGAGAGGTTGGGATTAGTGGTTCACGGTCTACCTCACCCTTCTAAGTCCAGTTAGGCGTAGCACAAGGGGGGCCTAGTGATAGCAACCGGTTTTACTGTTGTTGTTGTAAACAATTTCATTTCAATTTCATTGCATTGCATAATAGGGGCGCCCCTTGCGTATTTGTCTTTGGAACACGCGTCGCCGTGATTGCGCAAGTGACAACCGGGATTGCCCCGCTGCATTTTTGGGCGGCGCAAAAGGCCCAAACCACAAGCGTGTATCAACGGATTCATTGTGGGGGCGGCGCGAGGCTTTGGTCAAGTAGGTCGTGCATTCCAACTTTGTCGGCTCATTTGGGGGCCTGAACGTGCGAACATCGCTTGCGGTGTTTAGTTAAGCGGGTATCATACTGAAATAAGTGTAGCATCTTCATTGGTCAGCAAAACGGGAAGTGAGAAAATTGCCGGTTTTGCACTTAAAATCAGGCTTCCAATGCAATTTTTGATTTGTAATTAGCTTTACCCCCGAAGAGTTCTGCCATTTTCACTGAGACCCCCTTTCCATACCACCGCCTCCACACCCCCCATGTCGCTACCACGCACCAACTTCCACACTTCCCCACACCACCCACAACGCATGCCTCTCACGCACCTCGCCGGACACGCACATCCTTGAGAGTGCAAGGCATTGCCCTTGTCATGTTTAGTACCCTCGCTCGCCGTGTGAAGAAGACACAAATGGCAGTGTAGACAGCCCCATCCCGCTTCCTTCAACGCACGTCGCCCGCGTACTTGGTTCTTGCGGTTGGCTTGATCTCGCCCCACGGACATCAAAGCCCGCCATGAGAGTTGACCTCCCCGTGATTTGTTGACCACAATGTGGGGTGTGATCCAAAAACGAATCATCGCGGAGTTTTGTCGGAATCGGGAACGGATGGTTACACGTAGGTCGTGCCGGCCCCACAAGGGGGCCGGCTGTGGTGACTAGAGAAGTGGGAATAGAGAGATGGCGGCCGGCGAAGGCACCGGTAGGGCCGGCCGACCGCCACTAATAGGGAGTAGAGTACCGCTAGTAGCATAACACTAAGTACTAGGATGACAAGGAGCTACCTTGTACATAAGCACTAGGCAACGGGATGCTAGTGCTAACATCCCCCCTCAAGGTAGCCGAGGTCTTGGCGTCGTCCTAGCTTGCATTGAGGAAGGTGCCATCTTGGTCGAAGGTGTAGTGCTTGTAGCGTGTGTCTAATGCCGGGTAGTGGTAGCAACATGCGCTCACAGGAATGTGCCGCTACCGGCGAGTTGCCGACATGAAGCGGTTCCAAATGTACTGCGTAATGTACTATCGCGATATGCAGCGGGAAAAACTGTCCACGGGCGAATTAGCCGACGCATTAGAGCGACCGGCGACGAAGAACCAATGCCAACATGGCTGTTTGGAGCGTGTAAACACGCGAAAGCATAGACGGGCGTAATATTGCTCGTGTTGACTCCCCCCTTTCGCCGTGGGAAAAGTAAGCTGCCCGCTAAGTAAGGTGAGCGTTGCGGCGTTGCCTCGGGAGAAAACAATAACATTACTAGTTAAAGTACGCACGGGCCGAATTTTCGCGGGTCGGTCTTTAAACAACCAGATCCGGTCGAGAGCATCGGTAGGCTGAAGGCTAGGTGAGACTGAAAGCTTGGTGGGGCGAACGTGGCGCCGGGCGCTTTACACACGCTCTTCTCCTTCTTACGTGGGAGATGGTAGGTTAGTCGCGGACAACCAGGTCGAAGGCGAAGCGTGGTGTCGGTTGGACGATGAATTACTAGCGTGGCGCCGGGCGCTTTGCACACGCTCTACTCTTTTCTACGTGGGAGTAGGTAGGGCTAGCGTGGCGCCGAGCGCTTTACACACGCTCTTCTGTAGTGTACTATTCTGACATGTAGCGGGAAAAACTGTCCACGGGCGATTTCGCCGACGCATGAGAGCGACCGGCGAGGAAGAAGCAATGCCAACATGGCTATTAGGAGCGTGTAGACACGCAAAGGCATAGACGGGCGTTGCTCGTGTTGACTCCCCCCTTTCGCCGTGGGAAAGTTTAGCTCCCAACTAAGTAAGGTGAGCGTTGCGGCATTGCCTCGGGGAAAAACAATGACAATACTAGTTAAAGTACGCACGGGCCGAATTTTCGCGGGTCGGTCTTTAAACAACCAGATCCGGTCGAGAGCATCGGTAGGCTGAAGGCTAGGTGAGACTGAAAGCTAGGTGGGGCGAACGTGGCGCCGGGCGCTTTACACACGCTCTTCTCCTTCTTACGTGGGAGATGGTAGGTTAGTCGCGGACAACCAGGTCGAAGGCGAAGCGTGGTGTCGGTTGGACGATGAATTACTAGCGTGGCGCCGGGCGCTTTGCACACGCTCTACTCTTTTCTACGTGGGAGTAGGTAGGGCTAGCGTGGCGCCGAGCGCTTTACACACGCTCTTCTCTAGTGTAACTTGGTGGAGGGCCCATAACATGTTGGAGTTGGGAACGGATAGTTACACGTAGGTCGTGCTTGCCCCACAAGGGGGGCGGCTGTGGTGAGTAGAGAAGTGGGAAGAGAGAGATGGCGGCCGGCGAAGGCACCGGCATGGCCGGCCGACCGTCACTAATAGGGAGTAGAGTACCGCTAGTAGCATAATACTAAGTACTAGGATGACAAGGAGCTACCTTGTACATAAGCACTAGGCAACGGGATGCTAGTGCTAACAAGTTTATTATGCGTCGCTTTGTGTATGAGGCGGGGCCCCGCGCCACGTGCCCACTTAACGACAGTTCAACCCCCCAAAAGCACGACAACCACGGCTTCCGCGTACTCGGGCGTTGGGCGCGCATTGCGTGGGGCGTCGTGCCCGAGCAACTGAAAGCGCATTGTCGTCAATAAGCGACAACGCTTCACTTACATTTTTCAACCAAACTTCTAGGGCTTGGCCACATGAGTGCATTTTCCTAAACCCTAAGACAACTAATCACGCTTGCGTGCTCCTCCGTGGCGCGTCTTTTCAAAATTATAAGAGAAAATGCTTCGGCCAACGGCCAAATTCGAGGAACGCATACAAATTATGACGTGAATTCGAACAAACCCGCGTGATATGGTGACGTTCATGTCAAATATAGGGTTTCAACGTGCCCTAATCTCAAGGGTTCTCGAATTCTGTTGTCGATCTTTTGTCCGTGAGTGTAGTCGATCGATGCATTAGCGATTTTTGGTATTTTTTTACGCTTCTTTGCCCGATGTTTTCTTTTCTTCTTTACTGGTGGATTCCACTACTCATATGGTTTTAGGGTTTGAGATGTTAAGCTGTTTAATTCCACTACTCATCTGGTTCTTCTTGTAAGCAATATTCCACTACTTGCTTTGTAGTTAAATAATGACAAATTACTTTTTCTCAGCATCGCGGAGGTTCTTGTGTCGCTACGCTTGTCCCACCGGAAAATTGGCGCTGCCACTCTTCAGCACGCGCCGTTGCCTTCCCTCACTCAGGTCTCGACACCGCGTCCCTTTAAGGCACCGCGCCCGACCGGATTTTAGCCCCGCACATTAATACCACTCATTCGGTGAGCTCCCCCAGTATCTCACATCGATGATTTTTACATTTTAATGGGCCTCGTCTTGTCTGACTCCGCTAGCGGCGGAAGTTTCAACGGCGGTACTGCCGTCGTTCCCTGTTCGTCGCACCGCAGCACGGGGATCTCCGAGTCGCGGTCGACTCGCCTCTCCTGACGCCCCCCGTCTTTCCCGCAGTCGAAAAGTTCCTTATTCAATTTGCAGAGGCGAAACAGTCTACCATGAAAAAGGTTTAGGGGCTGGCTTAGGGCTACTGATCTATATAGGCAGCTTGATCCCCGCTCCGCGTCGTACGGCCAGTTTTGCTGACGAGGACTACGGCTTGTTGTGTAAACGCGGATAGTCGGAGTCCGCACTGAATTAATAGGGGACCGCATCGAGCATCGAATAACGGCCCGCTTTCACGCAGCGTGCCATCTCTTTGCCACTCTATCCCTCCCGTAGTACCACCGCTTGTCCCTGGATTGCTGTCGGTGCTACGGCTGCTCTCATCGGTCGTTGGTGCCTCTGCGTTGCCTTGTCTCTGCGGTATTTAATAATGTAGGCGGCACGTTAAAATAGCTACGGTGCTTATTTATTGTTTATAGAGATATATGTTTAGTTGCCTTTGCTATATATTCCTGAGATAATGAGTATCCGATCAGAGTGATTAGAGGAAGCGAAGGGAAATGGTAGGATTCCATATGCGCATATATTCCGCAGTGCGCACTCATGATACTCCATATTTCCCACTTGCTTATCATGGCTGACGGTCTACGGTACCACTGCCTGAATCACAGCAGGCGCAAGACGACATGCCTGGGCCGGAGACGACGCTGGAGGTGCTGCCCGATGGAGTGGCTATCATCCGGCTATGCAACCCTCCCGTTAATGCCCTCCACCCCAAAGGTAACCCAACAAGCACACCCAGCAGCTGTACACACACATCCGTCACCAGAATATAATACTCGACAAGCTTGAATGGGAATGTGCTGATTGCTGTTTTGTGGCCGAATGCGTATCAGTGCTCAAGGATTTGGCGGCGTGCGCTCAGTCCGCTCAATCCAGCCCCGCCGTGAAGGCGATCGTGCTCACTGGCGCAGGGGAGAGCTTCTGCGCAGGGTTTGATATCAACCAGTTTGCATCTGGCGGTGGGGGCCTCGACAATGATGTGAATGAGATGTTGTGCAGCCTGATTGAGGCGGGGGCGAAGCCAACGGTGGCCGCCATCCGGGGTGTCGCGCTGGGCGGTGGTCTGGAGGTCGCCATGGCATGCAACGCGCGCATTTGCGGGCCCAAGACCAACCTCGGGCTGCCGGAGCTGCAGCTGGGCATCATTCCTGGCTTTGGCGGCACCCAGCGCCTGCCGCGACTAGTGGGGCTGAAGAAGGCGGTGGAGATGATGCTGACGTCGAAGCCCATTAAGGGATCACAGGCGAAGAAGCTTGGCCTCGTGGATGCCGTCTGCACGGATGTGAGTGATTTCTCTCTTCAGTGATACGCACTCTCCTTATTCTCTTATTGCTCGGCCTCTATGTAAACGTGCCTTTCTAGCTTGCACTGACTGAGAAGCATGCTCCTGGTTTTTGCCCAGGAGACAGTGCTGATGGTGGCACGGCAGTACGCGCTGGCCATGGCAGCAGGCAAGAAACCCCGCCACAACTCCCTCACCCGCACAGATCGTCTGGAGTCGTCGTTCGAGGCCAAGCAGGTGTGTGTCAGGCGATAAAGGGGATGGAAGGAGGGGTTGGGGGACAGTTTGCATAAAATATCGCTCATATGCGTGTGTGTGTGTGTGTGGGTTTGCGGGGGTGCTGCTACTACCCTCATATGCGTGTGTGTGTGGTGTGCGGCGCCTAGATAATCTCTTTCTCTCGTGGTGAGTCGAAAAAGAAGTCGCCTCACCTCCAGCATCCCCAGTTTTGCCTGGACGCGGTGGAGGTGGGCGTGACTCAGGGCGGGAAGGCGGGGCTGCGGAAGGAGGCGGAGTCTTTCGCCAAGTCGGCCGCGTTGGACACCCACAAAGCGCTGGTGCACATATTCTTTGCTCAGCGGACCACCAAGAAGGTGACCCCTTCTCCTTGCTTTCCGCAGCGCATGGGGGGGAGGGGGATACGCCATGAGTTGAAGCATATGCTATCAATGTGCATTCCACCGATGGTTCGTATCATGAACTGTCTTTAGTTATTATGGTATATAATATACTATATGAGGGATTTCACTTTCCTTTTTTTTTAGATTATGGACATTTGATGAAGTCCTCCGTATCATTATGTCACAAGTCGGCAGGTCGATGGCACCGTGAAATGGCGACGCTTACATGCGACTGTGCTAATTTATGGATGCACATGAGTTAAGTTGGCGTGCTCGCGCTGGCAGGTGACTGGCGTGACCGACCAGGGCCTCAAGCCGCGCCCCATCAAGTGCATTGCCGTGATCGGCGGCGGCCTGATGGGCTCGGGCATTTGTACAGCGGCCGCGTTTGCCGGCATGCGCGTCATTCTGAAGGAGATCAACGAGAAGTTTCTGCAGGCGGGCATGGATCGCATCAAGTCGAACGTGATGAGCGCTGTGAAGAAGGGTCGGCTGCAGGAGAAGCAGGCGCACTTTGTGTTGGGGCTTGTGAAGGGGACGCTGGATTACAGCGACTTTAAGCAGGCGGACATGGTGATTGAAGCCGCGCTGGAAGACATCCCGCTCAAGGTAGCTGAACCCCACCCACCCACTTACACAGATACAAAGTCTTGACAGAATTGATTAAGTTTTTTTTTTCTGAATATTGATAAATGATAACATAGACAATGATTGTCCAAAAAGTATATATAACTATATACAGGGATAATGGTAAGGAATGAAAGTGTGAAGATGGGTCACACACACACACACACACACACACATACACACACACACACACACACACACACACACACACACACACACACACACACACACACACACACAAACTCGCACATACACACACGCTCTCTCTCTCTCTCTCTCTCTTACTCTCTCTCTCTCTCTCTCTCTCTCTCTCTCTCTCTCTCTCTCTCTCTCTCTCTCTCTCTCTCTCTCTCTCATACACACACACAATTCAGCGCAGGAATGCTTCCTCTTCGGACGGCGCACAGTACTCGTCTCCCGCGCCTAAAAACAGGTTAAGACATACCAAAATTAACTTCATTCAGAATTATGTCAATCTCTGTAGATATTTAAACAAAAAATGCAATGGTGGTATGAATTAATGAAAATCTAATGATGATTGCAACATCACCAAGTGTCCCCATTACGCTACTCAGTGACTAGATTCGAACCTTGTTATGCTGAACGCACGAGAAGCCCCCCCTCTCCCCCTCCCTACCGGCCTTGAAAAGAGGAATTATAATAGACATAAATTGCATGCATAACTGCGCTGGTGTAGTCATTCGATAAGAGACTGATGTTTCGGTTCATACCAAGCTCTACTGACTAAATCTCATGTTTTCTCATGCTGCATCCTCCCTCTCACACGCTGCAGATCACAGACTAACGTTTCCCTGGCATCCCCCGCCTCCCCCAGCAAAACATATTTGCGGATTTGGAGGCCGCCTGCCGTCCGGACTGCATCCTGGCGAGCAACACCTCCACTATCGACATTTCCATGATCGGGCAGAAAACCCGCGCCGCGGACCGCTTAGTCGGCGCGCATTTCTTCAGCCCAGCCCACATCATGCCTCTTCTGGAGATCGTGCGCACCAATCGCACCAGCAGCCAGGTCCACTCCCTGTCACTATTTGCCTCTGCCACTACTTCGCTTGCTGCCCCCTCCCCCAAATTGAAATCTGCATCGTTGTCTAGTTTTTGTCTCTATTATCTTATTTGCAAGGACTTAATCAGCCATCTTACCTCCCACTCCGTGGTTGCAGGTGATTCTTGACACACTTCAGTTTGGAGCCGCCATCAAGAAGATTCCTGTGGTCGTGGGTAACTGCACGGGCTTTGCGGTGAACCGCTGTTTCTTTCCCTACAACATGGCGGCCTGCATGCTGGCTGACATGGGGCTGGATATTTACAAGGTGGCTATCCCCTCTTTTTGCTCTCTCTCCCTCTTCACCTTCCACCCTCTCATCTGCCTCCATAAAAGCCGCAGAAGAGGCTTAACATCACATTTGAGAGGGGATATACGTTCACCCTGCGACTGACACGCGTATTGCATCGCATTATTGTGTGGGGGATTAGGTTGACAAGATCATCAAGAGCGAGTTTGGGATGCCGATGGGTCCCTTTTCCTTGAGCGACCTGGTAGGGGCAGACATCGGGGTGCACGTGGGCGCCAACATAGTGGACTCGTACCCGGATCGCGTCTACAAGTCTGCGTTATTCCCGATGATGGTGGCCCAGAAGCGTCTGGGGCAAAAGACCGGCGCTGGCTTTTACAAGTACGACGAGAAGCGCCGCGCCACGCCCGACCCCGACGGTATCGCGCCCTTCCTTCTTAAGGCGAGGCAGGAGGCCAGGCTGCAGCTCCGCGGCGGCCGAGTCCCGGAAATGAGCGCCCAGGATATAATCGAGTTCATATTTTTCCCGGTCGTGAACGAGGGCTGCCGTATCATCGCGGAGGGCTTTGTGGACAAACCCTCGGACCTCGACATCTCCGTCGTCTTTGGCATGGGCTTCCCCGCCTACAGGGGCGGCCCGATCAAGTGGGCCGACCTCCAGGGCCCTCGTTACGTCTGCCAACGGCTGGAATCCTTCGCACAGCTCCTCCCTCAGCACGCGGGCTTTTTTAAGCCGTGCGACTATTTAAAGCAGTGCGCCGCCAACGGCACACTCCTCAGCGCGGGCATCTCCGCCGCATCTAACTCGAGGCTGTGATGAGGCCGCCGACCTCAGAAATGCTGTATTTCGAGCTCTGATCCGCGATATACGAGTATGTGCTCTGATATGAGGCCCTGATGCTGTGCCCCTGTAGCTGCTTGATGTTTTTCGACCTCCTCCTCTCCGCGATGACATTTCCTTTGCCTGTGCCCTTATCTTTGTTCGAGCTCGGTTTGTTCATCGTGCCACTAAATTAGAATCCTGCCTCGTTTCTACGTACTGATTCTGTATTGACGACGTCATCGTCGGCGGAAATAGTCGTCTGTTTACAACTTTAGATAGCAAGTGTGTAATAATGTGAATCGGCAGCGGGACGGGCAGCCAACGAATCGGTGTGACAGTTGCACTGCGATATTAGCAAACAAGGGTAGGCGTTCCAGCTTTACAGCATCTCCATTTTGCTCTTCATTTGTACGAATAATCGGTGCGTGAAGCGGTAGTGGGCCGGAGATTTTATGTATTGTTCCATGACGAGGCTGATGCGCAAGCCACGGTGAGGAGCCTTGTACCCGCGAACTTGATGCCACGAGTCGCCCCGAAACGCGACCATTGTGTTTTCCACCGGTGTGATAAGCTCGTCCGGCGGAACCGTGCCGTTCACTTCTGACAAGTCGTCCCACTGCAGCGCCTCCTGAGTGTGATTATAGGACCACACCTCCAGTTCGCCCCCGACCATGTCATCCGGCACAGATGCATAGAGCACATTAACTTGATGGGCTAGGTGTTTCCAGATGGAATTGATGCCGATGGTGTCGTCCAGGTGGAGGCCCACCGCCACGTTTCGCCGGCTGTATTCCGTACTGTCGCAGATCAGAAGGTTCATCACCCACGCATTGGCCTCAGTGAGCCGCGCCGAGTCGAAAAACCGAGTCAGGCACGTCAACCGCTCATCCGACCGAAAATCTGTCAGCCCATCTTCGTTCATCTTGACCAAGAACCCCCGCGTGTTTCCGAAACCTTGTTCGTTGAGGGTGTTGTTCGTGATGAGCGGATGATTGACTAGGCAGGAGCTTATGTTCTTGAAATCCGCCGCAGAGAAAAAGTTCTCAGTCCTCACTACCAGTGGCTGATCCGGCGTGCAAGAGATGACGTGTGTGGCGGAGTACAATGTCGCTGCAAGCCAGGAAGAGGCCTTCTGGAAGCCGCCGGAGGCCACAAACACGCTCAAAACGACGCAGCAGACCGTAGTTGCCACCATACCTGCGCCGGTTGGTGGGACACTAGCATTTACGTCGCATTTGACGAAACGGCGATGACTCAGTTTTTACATAGAACGGACACCCCACTGCCCACCGGTACTTAAAATCAGCGTCAAAATTTTGCGGCGCTGAGCCTGTTTTGGCGGTTTTTTTCCCTACCTCCGAAGCCAGTCTCGGAGGATTGCTGGGCCTCGTCATTTACCCTTTCGTCGGCGGTTTCGTACGTACAACTTTCGTGATGGCAGCATTTGCCTTCGGCTCCCTCTGGCCCGCCGTCGCCTTCGTACTTACAGTTGGGCCTCCCATACTGACGAGACAAAAAACATCAAATTCAAGCGTTGCACGCCTCTACTGGTGATAACTCACGTTGTGCCAACGCGCACTCCTTGCCCTTCCTTGTTTTAGCGGGTTCCAGACTCGTGCCATCCACTTCGCACCTTCACTGTCGGCCGTGTTGTTCCGAGGAGAGAAAGGATGTTGTGTTCTCGTCACAGCGGATGATGCATGATGGAATATTTGTGTACCCGGTACATGTACGGGCACCTGCCAACTGTCACACAGATCTCACGTCGGTTCAACACCGTATATGGCGGTACATTTGTTTCAGTACGCGAGTGTTTACGAGGACAGCGATTTCCGCCCTGTTTCCACCGCCCCAGAAGGCCAAAAACAGGGGAGCATCCAATCCAGGCTGGCTGTGATCCTCTAAAACAAGTTAGGTCCGAGTAATTCTTGACGTCACGTATTGAATTGGTTTTTGGTGGCCCAGAGCAATCCAACCTCCGCGCGGAAGCTATGCGGACGAAATCTTTCCCCACCGCACGCACCGCAGTGGAACCGTCGCCCGGGCTCGCCACTCCGCCGCCCACAGCTCTCTCCGCTAACACCACATCCCACGCAGCAGCCACGGCCCGCGCTTCTTAGCCCCTCCCGACTTGTGCAGAAGCTCGATGATGAAGGTGAGCTGTACGAGTTTTAGGTTTTGAGCTGTACGGACGGCTGAGTATATACGACGGTTTCGGGTTGGCGTCAAGGGCGTTTTTTGTCGAGTGCGAGGAAATGCGACGGTTGGCTGACGTGGTCTCCGCCAAATGGGGCGGTTGCTCCTGCAGGCGAGTCCAATGGCCAGAATTCAAGCGCCTGTCGTGAGGCCTGCCGCCTCGGGTCGTGGGCGCTGCTCCGTGGTTGCACGAGCGTCCAGCCAGAAGACCCTGCCCGGCGCGGGTCTGTTGGCCGTCGCGATCGGCGCTGTCGCTCGTCCCTCGACGGCCGCCCCCAGCCGAGACCTCCTCTCCGAACTAACATACCCCGGCAGTGCCCCCGCTGCGCCCTCGGCCCCCGTTTCCATCCCCACACCCTCAATCCCATCCGTGCAGATTCCCTCCGTCGAGCTGCCTTCTGTCGAGCTGCCCTCCGTGCAAGTCCCCTCCGTCGACCTTCCATCCGTCGAGCTACCGTCGGTGGAACTCCCGAGCGAGCTCCTGGACAGCCCACTACTCATCGGCGCTGCGGTGGCCGCCGTCGCGGCACCGCTTCTCTTCAAAGCCTTCTCTCGCGGCAACTCGGTAAGCTGCCAGTAAACCTCGACCCCCCTCCCCTTCTCCAACCCCCCCACTTCTCCACCCCCCCCTTTTCTTCTCGACCCAAACCCTCACCTCGCTTCCCTCGGAGTTCAGACTACTACTTGCAATTCATTTTTAATGCTAGAACCCCAGCAGCAACACCTCTACACTAGGCGATGCTTTGTGTTCCCATCTCCAGGGTTTCGGCTCTATCAATAGCGACGCTCTGCTACAGAGTGCTCATTTCCTTTTCAGATATTTGACCGAGGACGAGTGAGACATTGAATGGCTGTGTGTGTGTATGTGTGTGTGTGTGTGTGTGTGTGTGTGTGTGTGTGTGTGTGTGTGTGTGTGTGTGTGTGTGTGTGTGTGCTGGATTGGGTTTAGATCAAAGCGGTGAGCGCAGCGGCAGCGTTCGAGGCGCTGGCGGAATCCGACACCTTGGTGCCCATCGACATCCGTTGCAAGGCGGAGGTGAGGAAGGACGGCAGCCCCGACGTGCGGAGCACCAAAAAGAAGCTCATCCCCATTCCCCTTGCGCAGGTATGACTGCCTTCTCCATCCCAATCTGCCCTTTCCTGTGAATTGAAAAAAACGGGAAGTTCATTCATTTAACATAAGCGAGTAGAGTTTTTTAAATTGAAATTCAATCGACTCTTCAAAAGTCGGCTTTCGTCCATTCTCGGGTACTTTGAAGGAAACGCCTCGTCTACATCATAAATTGGAATTGAAAATATTCAGGGTGACTCATGTTTTGCATTTTTTTGGAGTGCATGAGCTCCAGGGAATTTGTAAATAAGCAAGAAAACTGACGCTCCAGAGTTGACTGTCTTGATATGCTTTCAGTTGTCGAAGGGCGAATTGGTGATAGACGAGCAGAAATTTGTGACGTCCCTCGCCAAGGTGGCCAATCCTGAGGCGTCCACGCTTCTACTGATCGATAGGTGAGTGCGGCCGACTGCTTTCGCAAGTTTTGGGAAAACATGTTGGTGGGACTGTGAGCTGACTTTGGGGGGTGGTGCGGGAGGAAAGGACGGACAGGAGGGATTCTGACTGTTTTGCGACGTCGCGCGTATAGTTTCGGACCGCAGTCAATGAAGGCGGCCAAACTGGCGACGGCCGCTGGATACCGCGAGGTGTTGTGCGTGAAGGGGGGGTGTGAGGGGGCGGGCGGGTGGCGGGAGAGTGAGCTGCCGTGGAGGGAGCCGTTCCGAGTGGACCTGGAGTCCCTCAAGGTGAAAGGTTACGCCGTCTGCGATAGTAATTGCCAAAAATATCTGTCGCTAGTACAAGTCAGATAGTGCCGAGGGCCATCATGCGAGAGAGCAAGCGGGAGTAAATATGTTTGGATAGTAAATGTCAACGACTATTTCTCAACAGCGAATACATGTGATAGTAAATGTAGCCGTTTATAAAGTTTGTCGAAAGTGACCAAACGAGAGGGTGCAGAGGAGACGTGCATTTTAGGATACATTTTGGCCATTTGTGTGTATTTGTGTTTTTCATGCGTCTTTATGGGCGGGTTGCAAGTGTTGATGGCGATTGCGAATATGCCAGGATTAATCTAAAAATTTCTTACAAGAAAAAGCAGTGGAGGCCACCAAGCAAGAAAAAGAAAGAAAGGAAGAAAAAACCTAAGCCCGAGGAACAGGAAGGCATTGCCAGGATTAATGGCAATTAATATATACATATTTTTATAAACCTCATCCCCAAGAGAGTCTAGAGTTTGCTTACAGAAAGGATCAGGGACGTCAAAGTGGCAGAGCTTCGTACGGCCCTTCGATTGTCGGGTCGTTAGATTCCGGAGTGAAGAGAGTTCAACACCTCCCTCATGCAGCATCACTTTACTCGCTGTGTATGCAGGAGTAGCAGTCCATCGTCTGTCCTTCATTCGAATGGCACTTCGGAACAGCTTAGGTCAATTACGAACCCTATTTTCTGTACCCTTTACCCTACCTATACATATACCCTATCTCAAAAGAAGCTCAAACCCTAGCAGAGGAGGCCCTACAGGATGTAGATAGTTCCTCCTGACGAGACACGCCCTTTAACGTCAGGTTTTGCTAGACTATTATTTGGGTTGCGGGTCCAACACTCGCGACTAAATAATGGGTTGTTGGCCGTTGGTGAGCAGAAGCTCGACATAACGGGGATGACCAAGCTGGCTGACAAACTGGCGGAGGAATACAAAGAGAGCCCGACGGTGGTGAAGGGCGGCCTCGCGGTCGCGGCCGCCGGCGCGGCTGCCTTTGTCCTGTTCAACGAAGTGGAGATCATTTTGGAGGTGTTGGGCGTTTGGGCCGCGGCGCAGTTTCTGGCCAAGAAGCTCCTCTTCGCGGAGGACCGCGAGAAGACGTTGGCGCAGCTCAAGTGCGCCCCCCCCCCTCTCGTCCTCGTCCTCCCCCCCCTTCCCCTCCTTTACCAGCCCTTGCTTCCGCTCCCAATTCCGAACAGTTTGATAAGAGGAACGACAATGTTTGAAACTGAACTTAGTGTCCGCAAGATTGGTTTCATTGTGTTTTGATGTGCCTGAATGAGAGCGTAAACTGCTTTGTTCTGATGCGAAACATTAGTTAAAGTCTTTGATATTTTATTAGCTGTTTGTTATCAAACTTGGTATATAAACTTATCTATAGTCTCCGATGAAATATGCTTAATAAAAAGTCTTGGATCGTTATAAGATGGCACGTCGTTAAGCATCCGTCGAGAAAATCCATTTCACGGTTTGGGTTCAACTGACCAGTTTATCCCGTTATTGCGTGTCAAGTAAAACCACATTACAGTGAATACACCAAAGAGCTTGCCCAACAAGCACACGAAGACATGCTTGCAATGATGGCGGTCAATCCCCGCCCCCCGACTCTCACAAGCTGCCCTCCTGTTTTTTCTTTCATTTTCCCTACCTGTGTTTTGTTCGCCGCTAATGTACTTTACGGCGGGGCGACAGTCCTTTACGCCTTGTCGTTACCAACTGCACACACCACATCCTCGGAGGCATCACGGTGACCCAAATCCCATGCTTTAGTTTAGAACTGTTGCAGGGACTGCGCTGTTCATTCTCATTCGAGAAGGGTCGTCATTTTCCCATCCCGTTGCTGATTTCGGCTGTGGCCTTCGTGAAAAAGATCGATTTGGGTTTGGGGTAAACTAGGGTTTGGGGGTAAATTATGAAACATCAGAGTAATCGAGGTCATTGCGACTTTACGTTTAGGGATTTACCCCTCTATTTTTTCATTGATCCAACACAGACCTCAGCCAGAACACGTTTTCCGTGATTGCCCCCTCATTTTTCCAATTGTGTTCTGTAATGGTGATAGTGGGCATGCCATCCATTTAAGTCTGCGACCCGACTCCCGTACCGTTTCTTGACGGTCGTTTTGTCGACCGCCTTCGTCCGCCGCAGGTCGCTGTTCAAGGAGAGAATCGCAGCGGGCGAGGCGGGCGACGATCTGAAGCGCCTTGCGGGCACTGTGTTTAACAGCGAGAATGCGGAGGGCATCGAGGTGGGCTGTGCACTCCGCCGCGTCCTCCCTTCCGCTGATCCTTCACCGCACGCGCCTCTTTTGTAATTATTAATATTTGCATGCTTGCGTAAGAAATTGCTCAAAGCTTCTGCAGTAGTTTTCCTTCTTTCAAGTAAGTACGGGTACGATGCAAGTATAATACGAATATGAGACATTTGTCTAATTACAAGATAAACGATGCAAACACATCAAAATTAACAGCGCAGGACCTCAGCCCGCTAATACTAATCCAATTCCCCCCCAAAACAATTTGTCTTACTTACATACTTGACAGATTTTCGGTCTTTCCGCCCCTCGCTCCGGATTGTTCACCTCCGACCCACGCGTAATATTCATACTGAAGCAAAGTGATTTTGATTTTTACATACTCTATTAGCTCTGAGCTGAGCTGTTACAGGACATTTCAGTATCGCACATTTTTGTTGACTGGTGAAATTGAAATGGGTGTCAAGGAATCCAGTTCAGTCGGTTTTGCTTTGTTCAGTTCTGAGAGGGGCCCGATGAATGCCAATGCCTACAAGTTGGGGGACACAGACTGTTCATGCGATTTCCTTGCTCACTATATTCTTGTGCCCCCTTCGTTCGAAAGCGACGCGTGAAATGGCAACTCAGCCCTTGCAGGCGGGGGTGGTTCCATTCAATTAGCCTGCGTTTGTATTGAGCTCAAGGAATTGATTTACCAACTTATCGGATAGAATAAGTGCGGTGGCGGCGACTTTATTCCTTCTATTGCAGCCGTTCAAAGAAATTGTGATTAAGCAGACTCGGCCCTCAACTAAATGTTCTAATTGATTTGCAACGAACACTTTACTGCTTACATAACAAAGAATTGCAGGTTCTGTTTACATTCTATAGCGAAGTTTGTTTTTCACGATTTTCTTTTGTTTTCCACGATTTAAATGAGGGCGTTGCAATGTGTGTGTGTGTGTGTGTGTGTGTGTGTGTGTGTGTGTGTGTGTTGGTATCCTATCTATCGCGGGGCTCAGACCCAAGTGGAGGCGGCCAAGGCAGCAGAGGTGGCGGAGGGGGGCGCCCCCGCCGAGTCCCCAGCTGCGGAGCCCACCACCGTTGCTTCCCCCCCCCCCTCATCATCATCATCATTATCTAGTGTGGAGGCAGACATCGCGCAGCGCAAGGCAGAGGTGCAGGCGTGGGTGAGCGCGTGGAGGGAGCGGAGCAAAGTGATGGCCTGAACCTAACGACAACTTCTCCTCTCCTGCAGCCGACCACCTCTTGCCACACTCACTTTCATATGGTCAAGGAGCCATTCATAGTTAGTAAGATGATAGAACCTCTTGTATCGATCAAGCCTTAACGAACTATTAAAGATAGAGGGTCAGGCAGCCGCATGTCGGCAACTCTGTAAGTACTCTTCGTTTCCCAATCTCAAAAGGAATTGGTTTGTGGTCGCCCGTCAGCGTTGGCAGGCAGCAGCGTCGACGGCTGATGTTAGCACAAACTTCTTTACGTTCTTTACGTTACAAACGTCTTTACCGAAGATTTGAGGCTTCACTGCTCAACAATTCATATTTGATACTTCGGGGGCGGGGTGGGGGGGATTGGGGTGATCTATCGCTTGAGAAGAACCCGACTGCTATGGCCCGTGACTACTATGACTCTTGGCAATAGAAATGGGAAGGCAGTGATGTCCACTGCGAGTCATCCGCCGTTGGCCAGCTCCCCAAGCGGCGGTTTCTTTGCAAGTTGAGTCAGGCGCACATATGGAAGGGCGTAGCTCTGGGCGCTTTCGCTTGACCGCAGTTTATGGAGGGCAGTCTGACGGAACCACTACCGCCCAGGGAAATGCACGACTTCGTGTTTTCTTTAAGCCATTGGATGGTGGGCTGTTGTAATGCTGCCATAGGTTGCGCCACTGAGGATATCATTTGATTTGCCATCAGGGGACATGCAGCTCACCAAAGCATTTCCAGACCATACCGTGATTTTGTGCGGTTGTTGATCCCACAGTTGACGAGACATCTCACAAGTGGTCTTAGTTCGCACCTCTCGAATTCTATTCAAGGCGCGGCAGTGTACATGTTGACGGTGGCGATTCAACTGCGTCGCCATTCGACAGTACTCGAAGGCTCTATATTCCGTCCCGCAGCCTACGAACTTGACGCAGGCTGAAAACGGTGGGTTGCAAGGGTGTCACACCCTCCGCATAACAACGATGTGAAAGTGTTCGAAGATCGGCATTTTACAACAATCACTACTGCTTTGTCGTTCACCATGTGCTATGTTTTTCTTCCATGACTCCCTCGATCTATCGTTTATATTTCTCACTCTCGACCGCAGCTAACTTCTGGGTCAATCTGGCTGCGTTTTCTATTTGATCGGATCGACACTCTGCGGGAAATGCCTAATGTTGCTATTCAAACCATCCCATGCGCCAAACAAGCTCAGTCACTTCATCACCCACACTTCACACAGACTGAAATGAATGCTTTCACTCATTTTTGATAATATAATATTACACTTACATTCGTGTGGCACTCAACTACGAATCACATCATCAAATCCTCGCATTTCCTCATAATATCACTCACGGTCCGACTACCAACGCCTCCACATCGCCTTCCACCCACTGCTACTACTAGTACTACTACTCTACACCCTGCCTTCAGCCTTACTAACTAACCCCCTACCTCACATCCTTGCCTTGTTTAGAGATAGAGGGGAGCACGGCTTCTCCACGCTGTCCACGGCTGGGGCTTGGCTCAGCCCTCAATGCAACGATGCTTCTTCTTCAACTTGTAAACCCCACCGCCATGCGCGCCGCACAACGAACGGTCCGACTTCAAAACCGCAGCCACAACCGGGGACACACGCGCCCTTTTTCCAGCCAACAACCCATATACCCCCTCCCATTCCTCGTCCTCATCCCCCGCATCGTCATCATTCTTCGCATCACGAGTCTTCTCCTCATCGTCATTTCTCTTTCCATTTTGATCAACATCGCCCACCTCACCCCCCAACACCAACCTCGTCTCCTCATTTTCCACACCACCCAACAGTAGCCCCTCACCGCCCTCTTCCTCACCGCTGAAAACGCACATTCCACCACTACAAGGCACTCCGTCCCCCACCGCGCCAAGCAGCCACCCCCCGAGCGCCTTGGCCCGCTTCTTACTATCCATGATAAACTCAAAGGTGCCCACGTCCGCGTCCACCTTCCTCCCGCCCCCCTCGCCACCGCACCCCGCGATGCGCTTCGCCTCCCCCACCACCCCCTCACCCCGCAGCCGGTCCATCGCGGGCGCGGAGCGCGTGTCTAGACCCAGATGCGACGCCACCTCGCGACGCACCACCGCCTCGATTCCCTCCCACCGCTCCGCCGAGACAGCCGGCACGCGCAGCTTCCACGTGACAACCCAGTACTTGCTGCACACTGCGCTCGGGATGGGGGTGGGTGCGGGGTCGGGGTCGGGGGTGGGTTGAGAGTGGGGAGGAGGGAGTGGCGAGGGAGTGTGGGGGATGACGACGCGGATGGTGGTGGGCTGGATGAGGACGTCGCCGTAGAGCGAAGTGAAGGTCGGCGAAAAAAAGTCGGTGTTGCCGTTTTGGAGCTCATCCGCAAACTCGCTCGCCTTCAACTCGCCAGGGAGGTCTGTGGGGAGAGAAAGAGGGGTAGGGAGGGAGGGTGAGCTGGGAGGGGAACAGGAACCCTCGATGCCGTGCATCACAAATCCTTGTCGTACGTCAACTTGTAAGTAAGTACACATATGATTTAATGCATGACGAAATAGTTTGTAATCAATCCAATATTTAGTCTGGCGGGTTGCTGATCAGGCGGGCGAAGTAGCACAAAAGCAGCGTGCGAAGGACCATTCGCTTGTGCAAGGAGACGGAAACCGTAGTCGTGAACGGACAAAGACGGTCGTTCTGCAGCCCAACGAGACCGAATTCGACAAAACAGTATGGGCCGCGAAGCACAGATAACGATACTAGCAGGTCAGGGGGTCGTGATAACCAATTGAAAAAAACATATTAAACAAAATCAACAAGTAAATCGAGAAAATTAAATACGGTAAAACCGACTCGTTAGAATGAGAATGTCATACGGGCGATGAAGAGCAAGCAGAGAAGTTTTTGCCCGCTGCACCAACCTCGCAAATCTTCCATATTTCGGTTAAACAGCACCTCCGTCTCCATGATTACCCCCACCGGCTCCTCGTACGCCGGCGGCTCGGTGTTGTTGCCGGGCGGCGAATAAGGGAAAGGGCGGACTGAGATTATGCGCACGACGGTGTCGCGCCTCGCTATGGGCGCCACCGCGCGAAGCAGCTCCGTTGCGAAACTCTCCTCGAACTCACGTCGGTGTGCCGCACTCGCCATCTGACTGAACCGTTCGTCTGCAAACGTGGCATTAAACCGTACCAAGGCTTCCGGAGCGCCGCTGCGGCGCTCGCGCCAGAGGTCCATCTCCAGCGCGGCCAACAATACAATCATAAGCACTGCGACAGCGGCACAGCTGCAGCGCCGGATCCCGAACGGCGCCCACCTCGGGTGTTGCAATACCCGTATCTCCCCGTCGTGCATTCGAACTGAATCAAGTTCTCCACCCGTCAGTCGAGCCCACCAGAAAGCGCCACTCGTAGCCCTCGCCGCCTCATCGCCGGGGCTCGACGACGCAACGGCGCCACCGAAAACTGGCTCGTACTCGTACTCGGCCTCCTCCTCCAGGTCGGCGGCGTCGATACTGTGCTCGCGCGGGCTCAAGAGGTCGCCGCTGCTGACGGTGGGCAGCGGTGGTACAGGTGCCATAAGCGGAAGCCGTAGATCGCCCTCACTGGCGACACGAAGCGCCTTGCGAGCCGTTGGCGTCATATTCTCGCGCGGTGCTCTTGGACTCAGGACACTTATTCAGAGTGTGTGTGGGGGGGGGAGTGGCGGCCGCTGGGTCGACGCGTATTAATATTATTTAGGGTTCGATACGAGCCAAAGCAATATTACCCGTTCGCACTGTCCTAGCAGGTTTATGAACCAAATAACTAGCGATATTATCGCTCCGAGTCGCTAACGACTATTTCCCTTGCGCTGCCGACGTGCGAACTTAAGATGGGAGGCTCGTCGCTGCCGCAGCTAGAAGTATGATCCGTCGTCCCCGTCCGCTCCGTCATTCGGCAGGGTTGCTTGAGAGGCAGCATTGCAAGAATAGCCCCATCAGTTCAATCAAGTAATTAAGCGGGTGGTACGGGTGACAGGACTCGGCCTGACATGACGGCATATATCATGTAGAGACTAATCCTTATATCAAGACATCATTTAGTATTGTGCTTGACGGTTTTTCAGCAGACTTCTAATTAATCCAAGCCTTTCCTTTCAAACTAAAATATTCTTACAAGTAAAAAGCAATGGAAATCACCAAGCAAAAAGGAGAAGGGAGGGAAAAAACCTAAGCCTGAGGAACAGGAAGGCATGCCACAGCGTCAGCACTGCCCTCCTGCAAAGCATCGCGAAGATAGGAACCCCAAAAACCATGAAGAGTAGTAGAAGGACCCACTTACTTCTCTACAACCGGTATTATAAGCCGGGGAAAGTACTACTAAAGTACACACTTTCCGCGGGAAAATCAACTTTCCCGCGGACGATCATACATACAAGCCCTATGCGGGTTGTCACCCCCGCCTCCATCGGCGCAATGGCACACCCCCCACGCGACCTTCTCGCCCCTCGTCTAGTCTCATCGACCACTTCTCAAGCTCCTACTCGATTCTCTCCGCTTCCAAGTCCTCTCCTCTTCTAGGCCGAGCTCTCGCGGCCTTCATCCTCTCCGAACCGGCTCGATCCGACTCGTCCACGGCCCTCCCCAGCCAGCTCCCGGCTCCCCACCAGGCTCAAAGACACACGCTTCAACACAACACATGAACTACCAGCCCGATGCAACAACGGCCCTCCCATGTCTCCAAGCACTGCCTAATACCAAGACGTACTACCTCCCAGAATTTTGGCTCCGGCGGAGATCCTCCGGGAAATCGCGCGCCTCCCCCGTCGATTTTATCTCCCGGAGTAAGCATGCTTCTTGTCACCGCCGCTCCCATCGGCGCGATGGCTCTCCCTCTCCCGCAGTCTTTGCGCCTCCTATCGCCGCCCGTCGGCCACGATCCCCGCTCCTTCATGAAACAAGTCGCTTCCCCGACCTCTCCTCTTCCAGTCTTCCGGGCCGAGGTAAGTCGACCCTCGTCACCCCAAAATTGACTCGATCCGGCGCATTTCCGGTCCTCCCCGGCCATCTTCCGACTCTCATCTCACCTCTCTACAGCACACTCGTGCACACCACCAGTGTTACTAGATCGCTGCACCGACACACCTCTCCTTTTGCCAAGACATTTCATGTGCATAGGTCTGCCCCATGCTCGAATTTCAGCTCCATTTGCAATCGTGCTGGAAAACCCGCGCTATACTAGTCGGACCCACCTACCGGACCCCAGCGAGCTAGTCGCGTAACATCCCGACACAACCCCACATACAACAGCCGCGTTACGAGCTCACTACATTAAAACAAGCAAGTTGTTCGAAGATGACCAGCCAATGCTTCCAACTACCTTGTGTTTCAATTCTGGACCGAATTAATTCTCTGACGCGAAACGCGCGCCAAAAAGGTTGGAGACACCCGACCTATCCTACGTGTACATAGTTTCCTCGACCTTTCCCGCAGTCGCCCACTTGCCCTCTCGCCCTCTCGCCCGCTCGGGAGATTTTGGAGGCCACATTGAGTGCGGCATTCCGCGCATCCTTCGTGCCCGGGCCTACCTTGACATGTTGGCGTTTTGTAGATCTTCCCCGCCGGACTATATGAGGGTGATTTCGGGTACGGGTCGTGGTGCTTTGACTACTTTTCGATTCACATGAGTAGAGTTTCGAAGTGCCGTCCAATTGCTATACGACAGCAACGCACCGTGTGTTGGAGCTTCTGTGGAGCGCGTCATCCATGTTCGGAATTGCCCACCGTGCGATGAGGCTCCTCCCCCATTCTCGTGGGTCTGGATCTTCGTTGACATCATCGGGTACCTCTTTGTTGGGTTAGCGCTCGATAATTGCTTTGCTTATGGACCACATCCTTCGGTGCCCGTGCTCTTGGTCTGCCATTCAGCTCCACGATCGGGTTGTCCACGTGCTTCAAGAGTTAATGCTTGAAGCGGGGCTACTAAGGGGCGGGACTCGCAGTTGGAGGTCCGCCGTATTCGGCCGGGAGCTTCTAGAGATCGACATGGGATGTGGTGTGGTTAGACTTTAGGGCCCCACACCGTCATCTTGTTGTTGATATGACTGTCACAAGTGCTCGCACGAACACAAGTGTCCCTCGTATAGGCGCTCGCCTCCCACTCCCGGGCAGAAATTAGAAATTATAGATTTTTTACAGCAAGTCCCGAGAAATCGGCTGCTGTCTCATGGCGTTCCTTAATGCCGCCATCTATGTCTTAAGTAGAGGGGGTTTTAGGGTTTCCTGATCCATCCCTCTCCGTCGGCAATAACAACATAATGTAAATCATACAAGGACATACATGGTCTATCGCTACGATAAATATGAAAAACACTGTGTCGCTATCTCCAAGATGCGCCTCCCGCTCCCGCCGCTCGAGGGTGTTGATCATCCTAGCTCGTCAGCGCGTGTGTATGTCGAGTCAAGCCTTCTTGACCTAGGCTCATCTGCGAATCTGGTCGTGCCGGAGTTGGGGGGGGAAGGCATGCGAAAAACCCCCTCGCTCAGGTCGTCGTAGGCCCCGACACGATTTACACATACCCTTGTCCGAGATGATAGCCGCTCCTCCGGTCGCGACTCGCCTTCTAGCCTAGGCTTCTCCCTCCCTTCGGGGCAGAGGGAGAAAACCATAGCTATAACGGGTTGCCGTATGTCGCTCCTCCCGTCGCGTCTGTCGTGTCCCGGGCAGCCGCAAGTTCTTTCCGGTACCGGCTGATCCGTATTATACCGTCCGTACTCCCCCCCCTCGTGGTCTAGGCGGTAAGGGGACGCCGTAGGCGGTGTGCACTCGCGATAACCCTTGCACACCGCGTGAGGCATCCTACCATCGATGGTGGGTGCCGACGAGAGGAGAGCACGGGTGGAAAGGTAGGATCGAGGCTCCGACCTCAAAAGGTGCCGGGCACAGAAGTTTTAACCGAAACTCTCCGTACATAGTTTTTTTCTTGCGGCGGCCGATCTAACATCAGCTCCGCCAAACCGTGCCGCTCATCTCGCCGCGGTTGTCCTCCTCGTTGCTGGTGTTGAGTTCTACCCCCTTGGATGGGCATGCTCGACCTCATCATGAGCGTTGGTCGACATCGAGCTAGCGCCCTTTCTAGGCGCTTCTTCCCGGCTGTCCGCCGCCATCTCCAACACTTGCATTCCACCGCTGATACGTCCGTACCCTCCTCGCCAAAAAGTATTTCACGTGCACCACCTCCGCCTCCTTATTGGGGGAGTATTTGTGAGTATACAGTCGCGAAGAAACATATCGGACTTGCCGAGCGGGATGTCTTAGTGATAGTGTGCGGAAATTATTTCCAAAGTCCTCCGTACATGGCTTGCCGATAGCTCATGATCACGCGGATCGCAGATGCTGGTACCTCGTTTAGCCCCCTACCGTGCCAAACATGGCACGGCTACAGGGTTACCAACGCCCACCGCGTGGAGGTAGAGGTGGGTGCCGACGGGCTTGCGAGCGCACCCCCCTCCGGGCCGCCGCCGGGCGCCACTCTTGGGCAGTATGGCATTGGGAGTTGAGCATGGCAAACTCGATGCGAATCCTCGCACTTCCGCCTTGCTTTGCACGCCTTTGGTTTAGTCGGTCCATGACTGCTATCCCTTCGATCTTGAGGATGGGGGCCGGTTGGCGCCTATGGCGGCTGAGTTGGTTGATCGCATGGGAAATTTTGTGGCATTTCGTCTCTTCCTCGGCATGGGTGCAGCGGACTCTCGTGCATTGGATTATGACAATCATATCCTTATGTAGCATTTCGTTCGTAAATATATTTTTATTCTCTGGTTTATTCGCTGGTTTTGGGGGATGTGCGACCATAATTAATGCAACGTCTTTCAATTGCTCTGCATGGCACTTTGGGTTCCTATCTTCGCGATGCTTTGCAAGAGAGCAGTGCATATGCTGTGGCATGCTTTCATGTTCCTCGGGCTTAGGCATGTGGGGTTTTTTCCTCCATTTTCTGTTTTGCTTGGTGGTTTTCACTTCTTTGTCTTGTTAGAAATTTGTTACCGTTTCTAATAGGAATGGCATGGCGCGCTATCCATGGGTATACATTATGTATCCATTATCGTGTACATGTGTAGATTATTCCATGTAATTTATCCTCTCACATTCCATCTCCTTGTGAAGATTAATCATCACGTGGACACGAGTTTTCGTGTATTATGTGTGGATGTAGTCGGAATCGATTTCGCGACCTTGATATCCCGTCAATCGTTAGTTTATGTAATGACAATGTGCTTTTGGCGAGTATCGTAAATAAAAGCATTGCAAGATAGAAATGTCATGGAGCAAAATTGATGTGTATACATTATATATCCAATTATCGTGACTCGTGTACATGTGTTATTATTCACTGTAGTTTATCCTTTCACAATCGTGGTGAACACGTACCGGTACGGAAGTTGAAGATAAAGGAGACAAGACGCCGACGAGTACGGTATGGCTAGGACACAATCTCAACTCCGAATACTTGTTTCGATGTGGCTTGTCATGTTTTGTAGACAACGAATAGATACTAGCGATTCGGAGACGACACACGGCATAGTAGACACTACTTTTGACCAATGCCGGTGGTCTGCCCACCTCCGCCGGCCGTACATTTTGAGCGTACCCAACAAGTGGATTTGTCGTATCAGCATGTCCACCCTAATATTGCACATTTTCTTTTCACCTCTTTTTTAGCCCTTTGCTCTTGAGGAAGGAAGCCGGTTGGCCCATGTGGCGGTCGACCTTGTTGATCGCTTGGCCATTTTGGTGGTAGCTCGACGTTTCACAAGCATGGGTGCGGCGGACTCGCGCTCTTTACGGTCTGAAAGTCATGCCCGCATGAACGAGTTTTTACGGCGGTCAACATTAGTTTGCTTCCGTCGATTTTTGGGGACGTGCGCCGTGAGTTCATGTTAGAGTAGGTAACGGATAGTTACACGGAGGTCGTGCCGGCCCCACATGGGGGCCGGCTGTGGTGACTAGAGAAGTGAGAGGAGAGAGATGGCGGCCGGCGAAGGCACCGGCAGGGCCGGCCGACCGCCACTAATAGGGAACAGAGTACCGTTAATAGTATAACACTAAGTACTAGGATGACAAACAGCTACCTTGTACACAAGTACTAGGCAACGGGATGCTAGTACTAACACCCCCCCTCAAGGTAGCCGAGGTCTTGACGTCGTCCTAGCTTGCGTCGAGGAAGGTGTCATCTTGGTCGAAGGTGTAGTGCTTGTAGCGTGTGTCGCAAGCCGGGTAGATGTAGCGACATGCGCTCACAAGAACGTGCCGCTACCGGCGAGTTACCGATAAGAAGCGGTTTCAAATGAACTGCATAATGTACTATTCTGACATGTAGCGGGAAAAAGTGTCCCCGGGGCGAATTAGCCGACGCATGAGAGCGACCGGCGAGGAAGAAGCAAAGCCAACAAGGCCGTTAGGAGCGTGTAGGCACGCAAAAGCATAGACGGGCGCTCGTGTTGACTCCCCTCTTTCGCCGTGGGAAAGTTAAGCTCCTCGCAAAGTTAGGTGAGCGTTGCGGCGTTGCCTCGGGAAAAAACAATAACAGTACTAATTAAAGTACGCACGGGCCGAATTTTCGCGGGTCGGTCTTTAAAAACCATATCCGGTCGAAAGCATCGGTAGGCTGAAGGCTAGGTGAGACTGAAAGCTTGGTGGGGCGAACGTGGCGCCGGGCGCTTTACACACGCTCTTGTCCTTCTTACGTGGGAGATGGTAGGTCAGTCGCGGACAACGAGCTCGAAGGCGAAGCGTGGTGTCGGTTGGACGATGAATTACTAGCGTGGCGCCGAGCGCTTTACACACGCTCTACTCTTTTTTACGTGGGAGTAGGCAGGACTACCGTGGCGCCGAGCGCTTTACACACGCTCTTCTCTGGTGTAACTTGGTGGAGGTCCCATAACATGTTAGAGTTGGGAACGGATAGTTACACGGAGGTCGTGCCGGCCCCACATGGGGGCCGGCTGTGGTGACTATAGAAGTGAGAGGAGAGAGATGGCGGCCGGCGAAGGCACCGGAAGGGCCGGCCGACCGCCACTAATAGGGAATAGAGTACCGCTAATGGCATAACACTATGTACTAGGATGACAAATAGCTACCATGTACATAAGTACTAGGCAACGGGATGCTAGTGCTAACATTTCATGCACCGCCTTTTTGTGGTTCTTCATGCACGTTGGGTTCTTGTCTTCTCGATGCCTTGCAAGAGGGTGGTGCAACTGTTGTTCCCTACCTCCCTGCTCCGAGGGCTTAGGCTTCTTTTCCTCTTTTCTTTTCTTCTTTGCTAGTGGATTCCACTACTTTCTTTGTAATTATCTTGGTGGGTTAGTTTTTTACTTGTGGATTCCACTACGCTTTCTTTGTAATGCAATTTTGTATTGCACCGGGAAGTGCGAATGTAGAAAATTGAGGTAAAGGTACGGTACCGGCAATATTTTGTCTCTAGGAGGTGCCAATGCGGGTTTACCTGACAGTCTCATATCCCGGGGGTGCAAAAGAAAGTCAGATTGTTTTAAATCTAGGGATTTGCAAAACTTACGTACATGTGTGACAGAACGCTCACCCTAGCGGGAAGCGTTAATATAAAGTCGTGCGTCTTACCCACACGTCGGGGCAACCCTCGATGAGTGAGGGAAACGCCCCGCGCAACGCCCCAAGCCCCGCCTCCACTAGGTAGCGGCAACCCTTAAGCCGGTGCAACCCCCAAGCAATGGCACTCTCTGCTTTGCGCTCGTCCATCTACCTCGCGCAATTGCAGTCTCGACTATTGCAGTCGAGCACGGTGTCAGTTTACATCGTCTCATGCGCAATCTAGCGTGACGCGACACTTATCCACGTTCTAAGTCGCCGTTTAACAACATACATTCTGAGCAGTCTACCTCCGCGCATGGAGTCGACGCTCTACCCTATACCAGTGAACAATATACTACCGAACATATTCAAATTGCAGTTTCGGTCCTCGACCTCCGGATACTTGAGCACATTCAGACGTCTAACACCGCCTTTCATGCAGAGCTTCAACGCTTATTATGCCCAAATGTTCCCACGACTCAACAACAATCCATTCCCCATGACGCGACCATTGCGAGTGAGGGTAGTAGGGCGGCCCAAGAGCCACCTACCGATTTGCTCAACGACGACTCCGAGCTTCTCGGGCTAGAGTTCGTCGACTTCTCCGCGTTCACAGAAGTCATTTATGCCAGCCTTGAACCCCCCTCCCCAAGCGACATTGACGAGCCCCGCCTCTGAACGCTGACGGACGACACAACGCGTTTCTTAAAGACAAGAGATCCCATGCGGGGTACGACGAGTGACTCCACATAGGCTGCAATGCCTTCTTCGACAGTTGCGCCAACGGGGTAATTAGCGAGGATCTTGACGCGCTGTCATCCGGCCATCCCTTATGGACGAAGCGGATTGCAGTCGTTGCACTCATCCGAGTGGGTCATGGCACCCATGCACCGACGGAGGAGGCCGCCCGTACTCGATTGGGCTTCGCCTCACCAAGGGCGGAAAACGAGCTCGAATTCGGACGGAGTGTTCGCGAACTCTCCCACGAGCGTTTCTGCCGCCCACGCCCTACCGCGGTCTCCGGCCCAATGGATGAGGTACGCCAAGCGTTCGTCGATAGCACGCTTGAGGTTAGCCGGCATGCCGCCATGAAGGCAACACTAGGAGCAGCCATCGCGAAGACAACCCCCAAGTAACCCACCCAGATAGGACGCCAAGGCCAAGAAGCCGGCAGCCGAAAAACGCAAGGCCGCGGCTGTTGCAGCAGCAGCAATCGCAACCGGAACTAAGCCAAGCGACGGGACCAAGCCACCCACGAAGAAGTGATGGTGTGGGCGTGTGGCCCGCCGCGCCGATTCTTGCTCCTTGTCATCAAACTACACGCGTCACCGCGTGCGGCAAAGATGGCGGGAGTGGGAGGATATCGGCGCGAGCGGTCAAGTCGCGAGTTGGATCCGCCCTGGCGTGCGGGTCGAGTTCAAGAACGGCAGACGTCCCAAGCCCTTCAATCACGGAGTCCCCATGAAGGACGCCACCCAGCCCCAGTTCGACTTCCTAGCGACGGAACTTCCACGGTTCGAAGCATGCGGAGCATGGGAGCGCGCTCACAACACTCGCTACGTCTCCCGCATGTTTCTCGTCCGCAAGCCCGGCGTCAACAAGTGGCACCTCATAATCGACTTACACGATCTCAACAACCAATGAGCGGAGTTTAGCACGTCGTGCGAAACACTCAGGCACCTCCGCCACCTGTCACGCCCGGGCGACTACTATACCTCGGGGACGGCTACTACACCCTCGGCATCTGAGAGGAGGACCGCGACATTTTCACGGTCAACTACCGGCGCGAACTCCCGCGCCTCGCGCGCCTTCCAATGGGTTGATCCGGGTCCGCCTACTACTTTTGCAAATTAACACAAACGTTCACCAACTACCTCCGGCGTCCATCTACGCCCCCGATCGCAAGGACGACTACACCTCACAAGCCCACGAGAAGACGTTGGCGCAACATCCGTTGGCGCGGAACCAGACTACTACCCTACTTGGACGACTTCATGCTCATTGCCCATTCGCGCGAAGCAACACGACTACTCATACGCAAACGCGTCGAGGCATTGCTGCACCGACTCGGCCTCCAACGCAACCCCAAGAAAGGCCTATGGGAGCCAACGCAAGTGGGCGACCACCTCGGCCTCGCGATCGACCTCCAAAAAGGCGACTTTCGAGCCCCCGTCGACAAATTGCAGACCCTCTCCAAGCAAGCCTCAGCACTACTCAGCCGCGCAGCGTGCAACTCCCGCTGGCTACCCGCTAGACAGATGGCCGCCCTTGCCGGAAAAGCGCAGTTTCTCTACTACCTCGCCATCGCGCCAGCTCGTTTCTTTTTACGCGAACTCCACTCCGTATTGGTTAGGCGACAAGGATGGGAGGCCGAGTCCGCATGACACACCAGCACCTCACGCGACAACTCGAGTGGTGGTGTACTATCAACGGGGTACACGGAAATGCCATCACCGGGGATCGAACCCGGCACCTCCGTGTCCGGAGTCAAACGCCGTAACCAAGTACCGCGCCTAAAAGTCGGTACCCATTAGGGATATATCTCATATATATACCCCCGTACTGCCCGAGCAACGGGCTCCCGCAGTACATCCACTACTGGCGAGATAGTAGGGCCAAGACTCCCCCGGAGTACAACGTACGGATGTGTCCATTATCGTGCCCACCACGGGGATCTCACAACACTCCCCTTAATGGACACCATCGGATCAACTCCGGTCAAACCCTAGCAACCCGCGTCATACGCGGAGGGCCCATAACCTATCGAAGAGATACACGGAAGTGCCATCACCGGGAATCGAACCCGGCACCTCCGTGTCCGGAGCCGTACGCCGTAACCAAGTACCGCGCCGAAAAGTCGGTGCCGGGTTCGATTGTGTTGTGAGATCCCCGTGGTGGGCACGATAATGGACACATCCGTACGTTGTACTCCGGGGGAGTCTTGGCCCTACTATCTCGCCAATAGTGGATGTACTGCGGGAGCCCGTTGCTCGGGCAGTACGGGGGTATATATATCTCATATATCCCTAATGGGTACCGACTTTTAGGCGCGGTACTTGGTTGCGGCGTACGGCTCCGGACACGGAGGTGCCGGGTTCGATTCCCGGTGATGGCATTTCCGTGTAGCCCTTCGACAAGTTATGGGCCCTCCGCGTATGACGCGGGTTGCTAGGGTTTGACCGGAGTTGATGGGATGGTGTCCATTAGGGGGAGTGTTGTGAGATCCCCATGGTGGGCACGATAATGGACTAAGGCTAGGGATCAGCCATCGATGCATCGTCGATAGTATCATCATCACATGGTGATAGTGCCATCGATGTGATAGGTTGCGACATCGACATCGACACGATGGCAGTAGTGCTCGCATCAATGCCATCAATTATCAAAACAATGGTAAAATATTGAATATTTAAGCCCGATATATCGATATATCGTCCCAAATATCGATACATCGGCGATAATATCGGCTTAAATTGCCATCGATGTCAGCATCTTCAACTATCAACGCCATCAACATCGATAATTCAAAATATCAATACCATCAACATCGACGTTGCAAAATATCATTACCATCAACATCGACAAAATTCACTTGATCCCTAGCCTTATAATGGACACATCCGTACGTTGTACTCCGGGGGAGTCTTGGCCCTACTATCTCGCCAATAGTGGATGTACTGCGGGAGCCCGTTGCTCGGGCAGTACGGGGGTATATATATGAGATATATCCCCAATGGGTACCGACTTTTCGGCGCGGTACTTGGCTACGGCGTACGGCTCCGGACACGGAGGTGCCGGGTTGGATTCCCGGTGATGGCATTTCCGTGTAGCCCTTCGACAGGTTTTTTTTTTTTTTGAGGGGGCAATAAGGAATGCTTACACTCGGTGAGTGACACTGCATGTCATCTCACCCTCAGCAAGTGCCTAGCACTTGCCTATCACAGGACACGCACTCACCTTGTGGTGAGCACACGCCAACATTTATTCTGAGCCTTTAGATGATATCTAACGCTCAGCAACTTGCCACCATCAGCAACCTAATCCTCTCTATTGTTGATTGGCTTATCATCTTATAGTGCTGAGTCACAGCCGTACTATCACGATGCTACTTGACCAACATTGCTGTGTAGCAACTTGATTATCACACAAAACCATGTCTCGCAACACTCCCCCTTGCTACGCAGGCAATCCCATGATGGCATTGCACAACTTGCTATGCCTTGCACTCACTAATGGCTTGGTAAGCACATCAGCAAGCATGTTCTCCGTCGCACAATATTGCACCTCGATGTCTCCGCTCTCCACCTTCTCCCGACAGAAGTGGTACCTCACGTCCATGTGTTTGCTGCGTCCGGTCGTCATGCTATTCTTGCTGAGTGCAATACAACTCTGATTGTCCTCATGAATTGTGATGGGAGACCCGGAGTCTTGGTGAAACTCGTGGAGTAGTTGCTTCAAAAACATCGCCTCCTGAGTGGCCGCAGTCAGCGCCATATACTCTGCCTCCGCTGTCGACAACGCCACAGTTTGTTGCCGCTGGCTTTTCCAACTCACCGCTGCACCGTTGAGCATGAACACATACCCCGTGCGAGAGCGGCGCTCGCCAATATCACTCGCGTAGTCAGAATCTGACCATCCTACCAGCTTTGATGAGGGTGCGCCACCGTACATCAACACCGACTCTGCGGTCCCCTTGAGGTAGCGAAGCACCCTCTTGGCTTGCTCCCAATGTGACTGAGAGGGGTCGGACATGTACCTACTAAGGTGGCTAACAGCCATGGTGATGTCGGGCCGTGTGCTTACGGAAGCGTACAACAAGCTGCCGATCAAGCTTTGGTACGGCACTAGACCGGGAGGCAACCTTGATGTCGACGTCTCCACACAATTGCTCAAAGCATCGACCGCCATAGGTGAGCCCACTGGCTTGCAGCCCATCATGTTGAAGCGCTCCAACATATCTAAGACGTATTGCTGTTGTCCAATCCTGATGGTGCGGCTGCCACGATCACGCTCGACTGTCATGCCAAGCAACCAAGACACTGGACCGAGGTCTTGCACGTTGAACCTTTCGCCGAAAGCCGACTTGAACCCAACGATGAAGCTACCCGCTGGTCCGACGATGATGCTGTCGTCCACGTACAACGCCAAGACATAAAGCTCACCCTCCTTGATGAAGACGTAAATGCCGGGATCCACCTTGGATTGGGTAAAGCCATACTCCTCTAGCCATGCTGTGATGGTCTTATTCCAGTTCCTTGGAGCTTGCTTGAGGCCATACAATGATTTCTTCAACAAGCACACTCGCTCCTCTCCATTGATGTCGAAGTGACGGAATCCTTCCGGCTGCCTCATGTAGATTTCCTCCTCGATATCGGCCTCCAAAAATGCCGTCACCACATCAAGCTGCTCCACCTCCCAATCATTATAAGCAGCAAGCGCGAGCAACGTTCGAATAGAAATCACCCTCACTGTGGGAGCGAAGGTCTCGTGGTAGTCCACACCCTTCTCCTGAGTAAACCCGCGAGCCACAAGTCTTGCTTTGTACCTTGCAATCTGTCCATTGGCATCGCGCTTCAGCTTGAACACCCACTTGGAATCTACGAGTTTGCGACCGGCAGGACAAGGGACCAATGTCCAGGTTTTCCGAGATACAAGTGAGTCGTACTCGCTCTTGATAGCTGCCTCCCACTCCCCCGATTGGGGACTCCTCAGCGCTTGCTTGTATGACACCGGCTCTTGAACGGTCGGGCTGCTGGCTGACTTAATAGCTGCGGCACTTCCCGCAGTCCATCCATCTCCCGAAGCGCCCGCTGAACGGAGATTATACCTTGGACTGGGTACGCATTGCTGTGGTGCGGCAGTGGATCGAAGATTATACCTTGGACGTGGAGTCTCCCCCGAATGCATGTCCCGTTCCTCTTCCGTCGACCCGGAATGCTGCCGCGACTCCCGTAGCGGCGACTCCCCCGAAGGTGTATCCGGTTCTTCGCTACACATGGTGCGCGGGATGCTGTCCTCTTCATCATCATTGCGTTGCTCCGCATTGCTCTCCCCCATGGAGAGGACTGCAGCCTCATCGAACACCACGTTGCGACTGCTCACCACCCGACGAGTAGCAGGATTGTACACCAACCACGCAGGTGATTCGGAAGCATAGCCCACAAAGACACCCTTCCACGCGCGATCGTCAAGTTTGCGGCGTTGAGACTTGTCAACGTGGACATAGGCCGGACAGCCGAAGACCCGCATGGAGCTCAAATCAGCTCGTCTACCGGTCGCCAAGGTGAAAGGTACACCGCCGGCTCCGCTACTATGCACACGATTGCGGACATGCACCGCAGCGGCCATCGCTAAAGCCCAATACGATTTAGGCAGCGCGGCTTGCCGGATCATTGACTGCGCCATCGGGACCAATGTCCCCCACTGCCGCTCAATACGGCCATGTTGCCAATGCGCGTAAGGGGCAGTGATCTCCACAGCGATGTTGAACTCATCCAAGAGGTTTCGGAAGGCAGCACCTAAGAACACCGTGTCATTGTCCACCCGAAGACGACGAACCGTGTGCCCCAGAGAACGGATCGTAGTCAACATGCGACGGAACGAGGCGGGAGCCTCATCCTTGGAGCGGACCGCATCATGCAGCATGAAACGGCTCCGGAAATCAACCGCACACAAGCTGTACCGCCGTCCTCCCAAGGATGGAACACTCATAGGACCGCAAAAGTCTAAGCCGAGGACCTCAAAGACACCAACGTTCCGGTCAGCCGGCTCACGAGAGATACGGCGGACGTGCGACTTACACACAGCACACGTCTCACAGAAGCCCAACTTCTCCGACGCAGAAAACGCCACACCCTCCACCTGAGTGGCCAAGAGCCCGTCCAATTGCGACTCGCCAAGGTGACCGAGTCGGGAATGCCACAACCGTTTTTCCAATGGCGCAGTGGCGACCGAAGCGGTAGGAGTCGACGAAGCAACCCGCGCCGGCAACCACACCAATAAATGCGCGCGCTCCAACGGAACCACCACGCCACCACCATGACCGGCATGAAGACGAAGGTGGTCCACGGGATCAGCTAACACCACAGAATGACCTTGTCGCCGAGCTTGGGTGAGGCTGAAAAGCCGATGGTAAGACCATGACGCACGACGGGATAGCTCAGGAACGTGGAGCACATTCTTTAGCGTGGCAGGAATCTCCTCTCCATCTTCAGCCTTCACAATGATTCGGACCGAGCCCACTCCAACAGCGCGGGCGCTGATACCCTTCACCCAAAGCCGGTCGGTGAGCGCTCGATACTCACAGAAGTCACGGCGCACACTAGTCATGTGATGGCTGGCGCCGCTGTCGGCCAACCACATCCACGTTTCCCCATCCCGGTGATGGCATTTCCGTGTAACCCTTCGACATGTACAATGGCCGCTCAACACAACGGACGCTTAATCTACAAGCCCGTCG
>JAPMLY010000515.1:0-29728 GCA_026401115.1 Tetraselmis chui
CGACAACTTTACCATCGAACCCCGCGGTGACCCCTCTCTCACCCTTGCCGACATGATTACCCGCGACACTTTCGATAAAACACTCAACTCCCTAGGCACCGGCAAAGCCCCCGGCCCCGACGGTATCCCCAATGAAATAATCAAATTCCTACCACCGGCGACCCGCTCCGCCCTCTTCTCTCTCCTCTCCCTCCTCGCCCACAAATCCTACACCCCTCCTGATTGGTGCCACAGCACAACATGCCTCCTACATAAAAAAGGCGACCCCTCCCTCCTCGATAATTACCGCCCTATCGCCCTCATGAATAACCTCCTTAAACTATGGACAGCACTAATCAAAGATGCAGGCTCGAAATACGCCGAAACCCACGGCATTCTCAGCGACCAACAGGACGGATTCCGACAACACCGCAGCATCCACGACGCCCTCTCCTCCCTCATTATGACGATGGAGGACGCGAAACTCCACAGCAAAGACATCTACGTCATGTACGCGGATTTCAAAGGTGCCTTCAACGCCGCGGACCACCGCATCATGTTCAAACACATGCGTCAACTCGGTATGCCCCCCACCTTTGTCGACACATGCGAACACCTCTACGGGGTCTCAACCACAGATTATATTACTCCACATGGCCCCACCCCTTCTATCGACATTAATCGCGGAACCCTCCAGGGCGACACCCTCTCCCCCTTTCTATTCACCCTCTTCCTTGAACCCTTCCTTCGCTGGCTCACGGTGGGAAGCCGGGGCTACCGCCCAGGCCCCCCCGCCACTAACGTCGACCCCACAGAACCCACAGCCACATACCCAGGACACGGCTTCGCTGACGACCTCAGCCTCGCCACGGGCTCGACCCCCAACATGACCATCCAGCTCAGGAAACTCTCCCTCTTCAGCGCCTACACGGGCATGACCGTCAACATCCGCAAATGCTGCATCACCGGCGCCCTCTGGCGCACAGGCAACGCCCTCACCCTCGCCAACACTACCCTCCTCGCATCCCGCCTGCAAACTCAGTTCATCTCCCTAAACTCCACCCCGGCCCCCATCCCCTCCATTGGCCCCAGGGACACATACCGAGTCCTAGGGGTAGAACTGAACACCTCCCTCAACTTCACCAAACACTGGCACGAACTCAAACATACCACTGCATCCCTCATCACCGCCCTTTCCACCTCCCCACTAACACAATCCCGCAGAATCAGGGTCATCCGTGGACTCCTCATCGGCAAACACTTCACCCTCCAGCTCGGCCTCTTCACCGACTCCCAACTCGACACTCTAGAAGGACAAATCTGCCGCGCACTCCGCTCCGCCGTCTCCTCGGTACGTAACCTTCCCCGCACCGCCCTTCACCGCCCTACCTCAGACCTAGGTTACGGCCTCCCCTCCCTCAAAGCCCACGCCGCACAACTCACAGTTTGCCACCTACATAAAATCATGAACAACTCAGGCTATAGAGGCCACATGGCCCGCGCACACATCCGCACCTTATCCACCACGTACTCCCACTGGCCCTCGGAATCCATCATGTCAACCTGTTACACCCCACCCACACTCAAGTGCTTAGTCAGAGCTCAGCGCGATGCGGGCACCCTATTCCACAACATCCCTCCACTCTCCCTCACCAACCCTATCGCCTCCACAATCCGCGCCCACTTCACCACTCAAGACAACGCCCTCCTCGCCTCACTACGGGACAAAGCCACACACATCACCGACCCTCACACATATAAGCAAGCCTACTGCGATTTCTCTCCCCGCAAAACACACGCCTCCCTCCTCCCCCGCCTCACCCCCCTCTGGAAAAATAACATCACCACGTGGCCACAAGTCCTCCTCAGAGCCACCTCATCCTCCTTCATCCTCAAATCATGCAAATCCATCACCACACTCACGAGGTCCACCACCCCACTCTCAGTTCCCATCCGCCTCCTCGCCGCAATCCTCACCGAACCCCTCGATACTATCCACAACCGCCTCCCCCTCACAGGCCTCACTACCAAACAAGCATCCCCCCCCACCACTATACACCCCTCATGGATTCCCCTCCTCTCCCCACACCTCCCTCGCTCACCCCCCACCCTCTCATCCGGCATCTACACCTCCCGCACCACTCACCCCACCCCCACCGCACCCACCACACACTTAGACACAGAATACCTCACCCCCTCGGACCACCACTACCCCCCCTGCGACGTAACGCGTATCATCTCCAAACACAAGGACACAGAATACGGCCAAACGCAGTACATGGTTGAATGGGCCCCGGAACACCTCACGGAATGGGACATTCAGTTACAACTCGACGACGGCTTCCGCCTCATCTCCTCCACCCCCACATCGGTATGCCTCCCCACCCCCTCCCCCACCGCCTGCTCCATCTGTCATGACCCACTGCACACAGAACCCACCTCCACATGCTGCACATGCCCGCACTTCGCCATACATTCCCAATGCCGCCCAGCTCAGGGACCCGCCACATGGCAGTGCGAGTGGTGTGCTCGCGGCCAACAACACGACCTCACCCGCCTCCACGAAGTCCAGTGGGCCCCATGCCTACAACTACACGACACCATCAGTGAGACTCCCTCCGGCCCCACCGCCCTCACCGCATTTAACTCCGGCTTCGTCCCCTCCACCACACCCATTCTGCCAGAACCCGGACCCCCTCCATGGTCACACCCCCTAATCACATTCAACCATGACCCCATTAACCCCGACCTCGACATGCTCCCTACCGGCAAATTCGCCATCCACGCACACCCATCACTCCACGACACCACCGTACTCTGCACTCCCGACGGCCGCACGGTCACCACCCTTAACGGCCCCCGCGTCCGCCACCTCTTTCAACTCTTCCGCCCCGACCTCACGCAGCATACGTTCGAAGAGGAGGTCTACCACCTCCTCACCCGCCTAGGCTCTCGCTCAGAAATCCACTCACCCACACCCGCCACCACCACCCGTAATAGATGGGCCACTAGAGAAGACCTACTCACAGCTCTCCGCCACACATTCCACATACAGACAGAACTCTACTCCGACCCCCTCAATAAATCCCTTCACTCCCACACCTACCACTCCCTCTACCCCGAAGATATAGTCTTCTCATCTAGCGGCAGCAATGCCCCACACACATGGCAAGGCACCAACATAGCCAACCCCGAATACGACCACGAATGCATGCGACGAGCCATGGAACACGCAATCACCAGCGCACACCTCACAGCCCCTCACACACCCAGCGCAACCATCCTCATCCTCCCCCGATGGGAACACACACCCTACCGCCACTCCAAATACATCAACTCCCCATACACCCACCACCTTTACACCCTCCCCAATGACGCAAACACCTTCCTACCCCCCGACCAACACACTGGCAACCCCACCCCTACCCCATTCGGCACACGATGGATGGTCGACATATACCTCGTCGCCAACCCCCTCGCACTCTCCACCCTCCCATCACCCACAGCCATGACCGCACTTCACAACACTCTCGAATCTATCTACGACACTCACCTCCCCAACCCCATCATCACCCCCCCACCTCCACACCTCTTTGACACCTACTCACCCCACTCAGCAGGTATATACCACCTCCCCCCAAACCCAACTCACCCTCTCACGTACCCCCTCCCGGAACGCGTGCATCTAACATACCCCCCAACCAGCGGTACCCTTGCTTGGAACTGGCAGGACTTTGTATACACAGACGGCTCGAAAAAAGGAAGCTCGTCCCCCCTCGGAGCAGCAGCTACCCACCCCGCCTCGGACACCAAAATCAAAATCATGGTGACCTCTACCCCTCCCTCACACACAATAAATCGCGCTGAATTAGCTGGCATAGATATAGGCCTCCAACTTGGCCGCACCCACCTCCTCACAGACAGTGCGTGCTCCCTCCGCCTCATACAAGGATACTTAAACTGCCCTTCCGCTTACAGACACAACATTCACCGCGACACCCTCTTATCCATCACACACACCCTTAAAACCCGCTGCGACGCAGGCATCCGTACACACCTCGGCAAAATCAAAGCCCACAACCACTCCCTAGGCAACGACCTCGCAGACACCCTCGCCAACCTAGTCGCGGATGGTCACCCACCCGACACTACATACACCACAGGTTCAGAGGTCACGATAGGCCACTGGACCTGGCCATACACCCTCATTCCACAAACCCTAGGAGACCCCATACCCTACAGATACACCAACCTCAAAGCTGACGCACACACCTACAGCACCAAACACACACACACACCTCTCTCGCAAACAACCAAACACGGAGCCCTCCTCGCCCGCGCCGCGAAGGACGGCGCCGATTTCTCTTACCACAAAAAGCACTCAACCCTCACAAATATCCAGTTCACACACAAACAAGAATTCATGTGGGGAGTCCACAACACCCGCCTACTCACTCACAACCCCACCCTGCGCTGCCCCCTATGTGGCCAATTCACTAGCAACGGCCACATGGCCGGTAACTGCCCCACCATGTCTGGCCTAAGACATGACCGACACAACAGCGCGCTGCAACTCCTACTCTCCCTATTGGAGCGCCACAACGGAGGACGCTGGGAAACCATCACCGCAGACTTCGGTAACAAACCCATAAAATCCTTTGCTTCCCCCTCTCCTGCCCACACTCCGCTTGACTGTCACCCACCCCACCCTACCCACATGCCCACCCGCCTTGTTGATGCTGACGAAGGTCTCTCACCCGACTCCCTAACCTCGTGTCCCGCCATCCTCCCACCTGAGATTCTCCCCCCCGCGCTACGACCCCCCGCACACAAACCCGACTTTATCCGCCTCCTCGAACCTCGCTTCGTTGGCCACACAAACGGTCGCCGCCGTTACGCATCCATAAAAAATATTCAGATAGGGGAATGGAAGTACTGCACGGACAATAACCTCTCCCACACAGCTAACCTCATACGTACCAAATACACACCCCTTGCCAACGCCATCCGGAGCCACTGGCCAGGCACAGTGGTTGACATCCTTCCCATCGTCATGAGCCGCACATGTACTCCGCACTCCTCCACCATCACGAGTCTTACCTCCCTACTCACCGCCCGCACCGACCCTCCTGATAAGCTCGTCTCCAAAGCACGCCTCGACACGTCTCGCATCCTTGCACAACTCCACACGCATGCTGTCCAATGGCGGCATCACCTCCTACTCATATACCGCATCAAGTCCCGCACGACCTCCCGCCGCGCCTCCGCACATTGCCCCTTCGCACGACCCTAAATGCACGCAGCCCTCGCCTCTTCTTGCACACCTCCCCGGGGGGGAGTAAAACCCCCGATCCCATTGGAGAGGTTGGATTTAGGTGGTTAACGGTCTAGCCCTGACTTGTAAGTTCCATGTATGGCATAGTTGGGAGGGCCCAGAGACAGTAGCCGACGCATCCGGCTTTTGGTGAAGAACCGGCGCATACGGTACATGTTGTAAACAATTTCAATTTCAATTTCAATACGACGGAAGGCGGCACTCTCGCGGGTTTCGCCCGTGGCTTCGCTTTGGCCCGGGGCTTTGCCCTGGGCTTTACCCTGGGCTTTGGACTCGGCGGCGCGGGCTCACACGCTACAGCGTCGGGGGCGGCGAGCTTCCACTGTCCTTGTTTGAAGAAGTCCGACTCCATAAATGCCCGGAGGGGTTCCTCATGAGGATCGTCCTCCTTTTCCTCTTGCCCTCCTCCGTCACCTCGGCTATCCACTTCCTCTTCCACATGTTGGCCTCCTCCCTTACCTCGTTTAGCTCTTCTTGCAGCTGGTTTTGATTTTGTTGGCTTTTCAAGTGTCTCATCAACCAAGTCCCTATGCCAATCGCTTGGATCATCTTGATCAACAAGTTGGCTATCATGACGCATCCGTATTATTGCTCTCCAAGAATATAAAATGGCTAGCGGTATCGGCGAAGTCAAACTGTACCACAACACGGAGTACGAGATCCCCGACGGAGAGTACGAGGACATCACGTCGTACTTCATTGAGGGGGCAACGTCGGGCTCGGCAAATGTTGTGAGGGACACCTTGCTCCCGGAGACGCGGTACTGGTTTTGGGTGCAAGCCCTCGACGTGGCGGGGAACCCGTCGCCGATAACGGCCATCGGGTCGATACTCACCGCCCCGAAGCCGCCCACGGTGTGGGAATTCCATCAAACCGTATTCCCCGATAGAATTGACTTTGGACCGGTACTATACCAAATTTCGAGCTCCTTTGGAGTGACCCCGGATAATCTTGACATGAGTGACGGGTGGACTCGAAGCGGAGGATCTAACGATCAGACCGCTGAGGAGTTTGCAACAAACGGGACTAATAACGAGATTTTGTTTGATCCAACCACGATCGGAAGTCTAGGTCTAATGTGGACAATAACGGACAATGCCAATACCATATCACCCACATTCCCGATCACATGGAGACAACCTAGGTCCGCATCGGGTATTGAAATACGCCGAAATGGAGTGCCGGTACTTTCGCAAACAATTAATAACGGCGGGAGCCAGCTTCCCGAGGACCATCTCGTTACCTATGAAACTCCATCAATTGCAATATGGGATTTCTAAGTCGCGGTGCCACCTGCGAACAACGGCGCAGCCGGAGCGGGCGTGTTCCGGCTCTACGCTTCATTTGACGCGACGGAGACAAACCTTGATATGAACGGCATGTGGAGGGTCGAGAACGATGACGAAATCAGCCATGAGTCGTATGTACTTGACAGCGGGAACCTCGACGCCGTCGTAATACCGGGGTTGAGTCGTGTCGGGACACACTTATGGACCATAACTGATGTGGGGAACACACGCGCGCCCACCTTCATCACCACGTGGGCGCTTCCCGAGAACACGCCAGGCATAGAGATTCGTCGTAACGGGATCCCCGTGTACACTGAAACCGAAAACGGCGGCTCCGAAAAGACGTCCTTTCTCAACATTTTAACCTACACGATCCCCGAGCCCACCATTTGGGAGTTCTTTGTGGATGAGGAAACGACGAATACGACGTTGGGCCCGGGGGCTTCTCGCCTTACTTGTACATTCCCCGTGACAAGTGGGAACATCGAGGCGGCAAGCAACTGTAAGCTCGGCGACATGTTCATAGGCCGAGATGCCGCGCGGTACCTCGGTGGGGAAGTTTTGCCCATACAAAAGATTGATTTCCCGGGAGCCGTATCGGGAACACGACTATGGAGCGTGATAGATTACACGAGTGCCACGACTCCAACGTTCACGATTCGGTGGGGTCTCGATGATCAAATCCCCGGCCTTTTGATTCTCAAAAATGGGTCGGCCGTCACCACAATGCGACAATTTGATGGTTCGGGGGGTTCATCGACGACGTATGAGTACACCACCGCTACCCCCACAAAACATGTTCCCGCATTGTCCTCACCAACAAGTGACGGGTGTGTAGCGACGCGGTCGTCTGAATGGCGTGTGGGGCAAGAAGGGTGGCGGGTATTTGACATAACTAACATAGCTGAAACCGGAGGATGGGCCGCTGGAAGAAATGCGCCCTTTCCACATTGGGTAGCCATTGAGCTTCCCGAGCCTAAGAGGGTTGTAGGATTTCGAATTTGGACGGTTGATGTTTGGGACAACTTTAGAGTTAGAACATTCGAGATGCAAGGACGCAACGGGGATGAAGATCCATGGGACGTGCTAGGCGAATACACCAACGTATCATACGCCACGATAACGCCAAGCGAGAAAGAGTCGCATCCTCAGTTTCAAGAGGATATAACGGCAAGTGACAGCGGGAACGCATACATATTCGAGGCGAATTTGACAAGGACTGGCATGTACAAGTACTATAGAATTATTACAAACACCTTGGACACCGGAGGACTAACTGTTACTATAGGAGAGTGGGTGCTACTGGGCTAGCTTTCGGGAATTCCCGCGCTGGGCACTTGAGTAGTAGTGGTGCGTTTGAGAGTCACGGTATGTTCTGCTAAAGTACTGTCGCGGGTGCGTTTGAGAGTCACGGTATGTTCTGCTAAAGTACTGTCGCGGGTGCGTTTGAGAGTCACGGTATGTTCTACACTAAACTACTATCGTTCTCGTGCTGCGTGATCACGTGACTGCGTGCGTTTGAGAGTCACGGTATGTTCTGCTAAAGTACTGCGGGGAGTCACGCCCGCTGTCGCTCGAGAAAAGCGTTTCCGGTGAAATGTGCTTGGTCGACACGCCGTGGACCGATAGTGAAAAGTTACAACACCCTCGATCCGCTATCCTTTGAAATTCTTGGAAAAAGTAGAAACACAGAAACAACCACGTCAATTTGAACTAGTTTGAAAGGTTATGACGTAGTTCGCACATGAAATCGTGTTTCTATTTCCGCGATCAAAATTGAAACAAGCGGAAACAAGCGCAAACACGCGATCATTACGGGGTATTCGCGGCAAATTGGAGAGGATTTTGGAGTGGCACGTCAGCATCCCCGCGCCACGTAAGCGCGTACACCCTCGCGTACGCCAAAATTGGAGAGGCTGGCCTCTCCAATTTGGCCCGATATCGGAGAGGCTCGACCAAATTGGAGTGGCGTTATCAACCGGTAATTTCAAAATACCGTCCTGCTGTCACGGCCCGCGCATCCTCCATCGCGCGTTTCAAAAACCGACCCACCACCTCATCCCCCCGGTGCCGCCTGACTATGGCGGGCATAGACGAAGTCCCCGCGACTGAGGGGGCGAAGGCTACCGCAGTATCCTCGCTAGAATGGAAGCGCCGGTGGGAGCGGGACGTGGAGTGGATCTCGGCGCTGATGCACGCGGCGGATGCCGCGGATATTTGCGACTACTGGAAGGCGGACAGCCAACACGGGAAGAAGGGCAAGCTGCAAGACAAGCTGCGAAAGGAAATGGGGCAGTTTCGCCCTGACTCCGGTACGGCGGTCTTGCCCGAGGGGCGGGTGCTGGTCAAGCGCGTCGAGCAGATAGTTCGCGCATGGTCGGCTGGTGATGCTCGAAAGAGCAAGGACGGCATGAACTGTAGTATGTGGCAAGCGCTATTGCCGCAGCTGTGCGCGGAGGACGCGTTGCAAAAGGGCGAGGCCGGGTACAAGCAGTGGTCGGAGCTGCGGGAGTACCTCTTCCTGGTGGGCTGGGTCGGAGCCGATCTGCCGGACGGCCATCCGCTGCAGCCGGATGAGGCCGTCACCGAGACGGTGGAGGGATACATGGAGCTGCTGCCCAAGTTTTCGGAGGCTCTCGCGAAGCTGGACAGCAACGCGGAGACCGCGGACAAGGGGAAGAAGAAAAAAGCTAAGGAGGGAGCTATGAAGGATGCTCACGGCCTATCGATTGAGAGGTGAGTTGTAGCTGCCGATGTTGTGTGTTGCTGTCTTCCCACACTTTCCGGTTCTAATTTACTGCCACTTCTCCCCCTTTGCAGACTGGCGCAAGGCTTAGGCAATCGCCGTAATAATTTGCAGGCTATGCGGGGCGCTGCAGATGGCCAGAGCATAGTCAGTAGCGCTGATGAGGCACCAAGTGGCTATGGTTCGGACGAGCTGTCGGACGAGCTGCATGTGTATCCGGACGTCGTTGACGTCATACAGCTTACTGCGGAGGAGAAGGCGCAGCGGGAGCTATGCACATGGCCCTCTTTTGCTTCCCTGCCCCTTCTATCTCCTGGCTGCACGGAGCTGCCTGAGCCGTGGAGCTTTTTGGACTTCATGGAGCTAGGTGAGGACGCTGAGGCTACATGGGCGCTGGATGTGAAGATGCTGATGGCGCGCAGCATCTTGCAGCATCAGGAGGGCGGCACCGGCGCAACGGACGAGGCTGGCCTGGGCTGCCTCCATGACATGATAGAGGCAGCGGAGCGGCTGCTGCATTTCCCCCACATGCATATGCTGGAAGACGGCGGGCCACCTGTGAGGGGGAATGAGGCCTCTGCCGACCGCCTCAACAGCTACTTCCAGGCCCGCAGAAAGGAGGTGGAGCGTCTGATTGGAGTGCTAAAATTGAAGATTGATGAGGAGCGGGTGCAAGCCGTGAAGTATGTTGGCATGGCCATGGCCAGTAACGCCCTCCGCATGCTCGACAAAAGGTGATCCCCTGTGCCACTGCATGCGCTATGCATGGTAATCTATTTGTAGCTGCTGGATATGTAATGCAAGTTTGCCCCCCTCCCTCCCCCCAATATACGGTTGTAGAAGTATAGATAAAACTCCGGAGCGGGCACAGCAGTACAAAGAAGCTGTGGATGCGGCAAAGGCTGAGCATGCGGAGATGGTGCGTGAGGCACGCAGCAAGAAGCGAAAGCGGAAGGCTTCGGGGGGATCTAGCAGGCGCCCATCAAGTAAGTATGACCTATCCAATGTTACTGTCATACTGGAGTCAGAGATGCTGCCGGACCTGCGCAAGTACATGAAGAAGGATGAAGAGAGGGGCGAGCGGCAGATAGAATTGTTGACGGAGATAGGACATGGCATGAAGGGCCTAGCAGAGGCGCAGAAAGAAATTGCAGCAGGCCAGAAGGATATGACAGCGGCACATGAGCGCATGTGCAACATTCAGAACCAGACAGGGACATTGCTTGGCATGATGATACAACATATGCAGCAGGGAAAAGGGAGCTAGAGTAGATATTCCCTAGTATTCTTAGTTGCTGTTGAATGTAACTAGCAAATGTAATTAGCAATCCAGATGGAGTCGTGATATTGCAGTGGCAATTGCTGTGAAAGCAGCGGCAGTATTGAAACTGCACAGCTGCAAATAATGAGCGCATGTGCAACATTCAGAAGCAGACATGGACATTGCTAGGTATGATGATACAACAGATGCAGCAGGGAAAAGGGAACTAGAGTAGATATCCCCTAGTATTCTTAGTTGCTTTTTAATGTGACTAGCAAATGTAATTAGCAATCCAGATGGAGTCGTGATATTGCAGTGGCAATTGCTGTGAAAGCAGCGGCAGTATTGAAACTGCACAGCTGCAAATAATGAGCGCATGTGCAACATTCAGAAGCAGACATGGACATTGCTAGGTATGATGATACAACAGATGCAGCAGGGAAAAGGGAACTAGAGTAGATATCCCCTAGTATTCTTAGTTGCTGTTGAATGTGACTAGCAAATGTAATTAGCAATCCAGATGGAGTCGTGATATTGCAGTGGCAATTGCTGTGAAAGCAGCGGCAGTATTGAAACTGCACAGCTGCAAATAATGAGCGCATGTGCAACATTCAGAAGCAGACATGGACATTGCTAGGTATGATGATACAACAGATGCAGCAGGGAAAAGGGAACTAGAGTAGATATCCCCTAGTATTCTTAGTTGCTGTTGAATGTGACTAGCAAATGTAATTAGCAATCCAGATGGAGTCGTGATATTGCAGTGGCAATTGCTGTGAAAGCAGCGGCAGTATTGAAACTGCACAGCTGCAAATAATGAGCGCATGTGCAACATTCAGAAACAGACATGGACATTGCTAGGTATGATGATACAACAGATGCAGCAGGGAAAAGGGAACTAGAGTAGATATCCCCAAGTATTCTTAGTTGCTGTTGAATGTAACTAGCAAATGTAATTAGCAATCCAGATGGAGTCGTGATATTGCAGTGGCAATTGCTGTGAAAGCAGCGGCAATATTGAAAGTACACAGCTGCAAATAATGGTTACAAACTATTTTATGCGCTCAGGTAGCTGGCCAGTGATGGCGGGGGCAGTTCAAAGTAGGAGTAAAAAACTGATGCCTGACCTTGAGCGCACGTGATGCAGTTAGTGAGCAGCACGGCGGCCTGGTAAAACAGACCCACAGGGGTAACGGATACATTGTTGGCAGCTACATCATCCACCCAGGGGAATAGCTGTTGAACAAGACCAAATGCCCACTCCACTGATGTGCGGGGGCCATTCATTGCACGGGAATACTCATCCTTTGCAGCGTCCATGCGGCGTTGCACTTTGTTGTACCCCGTGGCAACGGTCTCTGTCTCTGCATACGCAGCATCTGCATATATCAGATACTTTATGCCCGTCCTGCGCTGGATGCCCAGCACATACTCCTCTAGCTCTGACTCCTCTAATATCCTGCTGTCCCCTCTGCGGCCTTGCACCGGGCCAGCTAGACAGCAGATGAGTCCGTCCGGCACCGCCACTATCTGGTATTTCATGCCATGCTTCTTTTTGTGGCCGGAGTAAATCGCAGCCTGTCCGTACTTGACGCGCCGACAACCTCGCAGAGTAACGTCTATGAAGCCAAAAACAGGCAGGTCCACGCCTGTGCGCGCCTGTATGGCGTCCACATACTCCAGCAACCGAGAGATGTCCAACCCACAGGCCAGAGTTGCCGACCAGCGCTGCCGAAGCCACCTCACCATCGTGATGGATATCTTACTAATTCTGTCCGGGTTCATACGCAGCTTTCTCCCTAGTCCAGCCAAGGTGCCAGCACTCCCTAGGCGAGCCAGCAGAACGAGCAACCCTGTCGTGCCTGTAAACCTCCCGCCACGATTGGGGTACCGAAGCACACTCGGTACCTCTAGCGCCTCTAGTATCTCCTGGAAATGCTCCGGTTTCATGCGGTAGGTGTCCCGGAATACGCGCTCGCTTTGTCGCTGCTCCTCTAGGTCGAGGTTTAGGTTGTTCAACTCCTGTGGCCATGCTCTGCTCGCCACCCGCCGCATGAGTTGGTAGTGTCGGATGCTGCGGATAACGTGCGGCAGGCAGATGGCGGCGAGCGGAGGTTTCCGAGTGTTGAACTCAAACAAGGCGACGGCCACATGCAACCCACGCGTAGCATCAATCTGCTGTCGGCCCGTGCCGACCCGGCGCACCATGGTGATGCACGATGCCGCTTGCTCGTGTCGGAAATCGCAATTGTGAAGCAGCCGGGTGTGCGGCATGCGGGCGGTACCGTGCCCGGGCGATGATGACTCACTTGTAACGATTACATACTGACGTAAGCCGGTGCGCGACGTGGCGACATATACAGCCAATCCAAAATCCTCTCCAATTTCCCGCGAATACCCCCTAATTGTGAAATACCGCGCGAGAATATAACACTGCAATTTTATTACTGATTTTATAAAGTGTGCTGCGATTATACACGTCATTTTCCAACATAGTACGGGTACCTTACGGTATGCGGTACCATCGCGATGTAGTCGCTGTACCTGTAGCACATATTATGCCCCTCATCTTACCCCCCCCCCCCCCCCCTCCCATCCCCCCCTTCCTCGCCAGTGTGAAACCCTAAATATATGAAAACCCTAATTAGTAAAACCTAACTTGTACTGTTGTAATTGTGAAGGGTTTATTATCAGGGTTCAGCTGGGTTATCAGCTGGGGCTAGTCACTTTTGAAATTGTAAAAAATTTCATATATGGTCATATTGAAATTATAGAGGTTTAAATTACACTGGGGGCGAGAATAGTCGGGCGTTGCCACGACGTTACAAATTCTAACCGCTAGAGTACGCATGACACTGTTGGTAAAACACAGACATGCGTTACGCCTATATGACGCGCCGACACACATAGGTCGTCCACCTTCTGCCTTTGCGCGAGCACAGCTCACGCAACGGCATCTAGACTCTAGCAGTCTAGTAAGGTGACTGATCTCTACTAGCACACGGTGTAGCTACTATCGAAAACATTCACATGGCAACTATGGCAGACAATCTACCAGAACACCTGTACCCAACGGGGGACGACAGCGGGGGCATCCGAGCGCCACCATCTGCAGCGCGGTTTGAAAACTTGTATAATCTTGTTAACCAGCTGCTCCTGAAGGTTGACGGCGACCAGACGAAACCGCCAGCCCCTACCAAGCAGCATAACATTCCGTCAGTACCTGCCGACGCAGTCTCTGAGGGTGGGAGCGTGGACGAGTACGCCACGCCTGTATCTGCTCATTCGACCAAGCCCGCGTACATCGACCCGCGCGATTGGATCGACTTACTCCCACGAGCGTTCAACGACAATTTACCGCATGTCAACGCTTCTATACCGGGCCTGTGGACGCCTCGACACGACGAGACTGACAGGTTCCTAACCGAGGAGAAACGAATTTCCTCACGAGACGAGTATCGACACCTAGCGTGCTATGGCGTTTACTCTGCGGCCGCGGACGCGGCGCTCGAAACAGCTCTGGCAACGATTCGTTCGACAACCGCTACTGAAGCGGAACGAGCGCACGCCTGGGATATTACAGACGCGGCCGTTCGGACACACAAGACTGTCACGCAAGCCGACTTACCTACGTCGACGATTCAAAGGCAAGAAGGCCCTTACTGGAGAGGAGCGAGTCGCCGAACGCCTCGTCTACTCCAGATTCTTCGACACACAGGCTGCCGACCGCAGCACCAACGGCGTCGACGGCCTCCTCGCGGCACTGGAAGACAAACGCCTCGAAGTTAGTCTCCACGCGGCCGCAAAAGCTCAAGCCGCTCAAACCTTTAAGCAGTCGACGCCCGGCAGGGGCGACGGAGGCAACCCCGACAGACCTACCGCGAGGCCGGACAAGAACCTCAAAGGCAAGGAAATCAGGGACAAGGAAAAACGAGAGAAGCGCGACAAGGACAAGACTCGCCAAAACAAAAAGCCCGAGCCCGAGGCAGAGGGCTGATGGTGTGCACCGCCGCGCCGATTCCTGCAACCCAGCCTCCGACTACATGCGACATCGCGTGCGACGGAGCTGGCGCGAGTGGGAGAAAATCGGCGCGAGCGTGCAAACCCTACAGTGGATCCGGGAGGGCGTATCGATACCGTTCAAAAACAACCGCCCACCCCCACGATTCAACCAAGGAGTGTCGTTACTCGATGCTACCCCTGCCCAACTAGAATTCGTCGAACGCGAATTAGCGCGCTTTGTACAGGCCGGCGCTTGGGAACCTTCGACCTGCAGCGACTACGTCTCCAGACTATTCCTAGTCCCAAAACCGGGCGTCAACCAGTGGCGATTAATCTGCGACCTACGACCACTCAACAAGTATTGCGTGCGAAAACGACTCAAGATGGAGACCCTACTCGGGGTAAAGCACCTCACCCGCAAGGGGGACTATATGTTCAGCTTCGACCTACAAGACGGGTTCTACGCACTGGGCATCAACCCAGCGGACCAAAACTACTTCACCGTCAACGTCCGAGGCCAACTCTACAGGCTAGCCGGGCTATCTATGGGTTGGTCCCTATCCCCGTTTTATTTCTGCAAGATGACGCTCACCTTCGTAAATTTCCTGCGAAACCCGGACCCCGAAGCACCTACCCCACCGACGAACAGCAGCTCGAAGACCTACCTCAGACGAACGCGGTGGCGAGGCGCCCGAATACTACCCTACGTCGACGATTTTCTACTCTTCGCGTCTACAGAGGCGGAAGCGCTTACCTTACGCCACCGCCTGTCTCAGCTGCTCGACCGGCTCGGTCTCCTCCGACACCCCACCAAGGGTTTCTGGACACCAGCGCAAGTCGGGCACCACCTGGGTATCGACATCGACACAGCGTCAGGCTACTTCTACGCGCCGGAGCAAAAACTCAACAAGATTGCACAACAGGCCAGACACCTCATCGGGAGAGCTACACGGAACGCGCGCTGGCTACCCGTAAAAGACATGCAATCACTCGCAGGTCAGGCCCAGTACCTTTTTTTGGCAATTCCGGCGGCCAGGTTCTTCCTCCGCGAACTTCACTCCGTCGTCGGCGAGAAGTGGGGTGGCCTCGTCCGGCTCACCCCCCAGCTACGTCGCGACCTACAGTGGTGGACAGAGGTGCCCAGTCAGTCCAACGGCAAGCCCATCCACAAACCCGTGGAAACAGCATATCTACACACGGACAGCTCCGGGTATGGTTGGGGCGCGGTCCTAAACGAGCAAGTCGAGGCTCGAGGATTCTGGAGCAAGGAGGACGAACAACAACACATTACCTGGAAGGAGCTGAAGGCCGTCCGTCACGCTGTCGAGAGTTTCCTACCACAACTGGCAGGCCGCAACGTCCTCCTTCACGAGGACAACCAAGCAGTATGTCACATTCTGACTGGCCTGACCTCACGGTCGCCAGGTTATGATGGACGAACTCCGACGACTATGGTGCCTACTCGATACGAACTCTATCACGATCAGGGCCCGCTACATCAGGTCAGCGGCGAACGTGTGGGCCGACAGGCTCAGTCGACATCTAGACAGCGACGACTGGCGACTAGACCCGGTACTATTCGCAGAACTCGATGCGAGGTTCGGAAAGCATTCGATCGACCGCTTCGCCTCAGCCCTCAACACCCTACTCCCCCGGTACAACGCTGGCTGGAAGGACCCCACGTGCGAGGCTGTAGACGCCATACACCTCTCAGACAACGATTGGCGAAAGGAGAACAATTGGTGCAACCCACCCTGGCCCCTCCTACCCAACCTCGTGCAAAAACTTCGACAGAGCGGAGCAGCAGCTACCGTAGTCGCCCCGCGCTGGACAGGCAAGGTCTGGCACCAGGCGCTTACCGAGCTGGCTTCCGAGGAAATCATCATCGCGCCACGCCAAAACTTGTTCCAACCCGGACGGCGGGCGCTACGCGGTACAACATGCAGTCCACACTGGCCTGTGACAGTATTCCGCGTTCCCTTCCGGCGTGGCTCTATCTGAGGCGAGGGGCGGTCAGTGCTACGTTAGCATTATTTACGGGAGTACACAACGCGCCAAGAATCCCGCACCCCCAGCCCGGCCGCAAAGCACAGCCTAAGTACCGAGTTTCCGTCACAGCCACCACCAACCCGTGGATCGAGACGATGAAACCGTACATGACCAAAATTCTCGGTTCTGACGCACTGGGCACCAAGACCTTGGCTCTCCTCGCCGCAGCATGGGCCCCTAGCACAGCAGCAACGTACGGCAGTACTATACGCCGCTACTTCGATTTATGTACGGAGCAACGACTCGCGCCGCTAGCGGCCACACCGGCACACATGGCACGCTACGTCGCATGGCTAGGTCAACTAGGTACAATCAAGGCCTCAAGTCTCCAGCCGTACCTCTCAGCGGTCAACGGTTTCTTCAAGGACCGCGGCCTCGAAGCAATTACTCTCGGAGATCTGGTCGCGAAAGTGAGAAAAGGCCTAGCGGCCTCTCAAGTCGCGATTGACGACACGCCGGTACGGGTCCACCTGCCCGCCTATATCATCGAAAAAGCCCTACGCATGGCTCAAGCCCTACGCCTCCAACTCACGGCGGCCACGTCGCGTGAATTGCTCCAAGCCAGCCCAGCACGCGAACAAGTACGTTTACTACGGGCATGCACTACGGTGGTACTACTCTACCTATTCTTCAGTAGAGGGGGCGCAGGCATAGGCTGCTTAACAGAGGACCTCGTCGCCTCCAAGGCAGACGGACTACGCTTGTACCACCGTACAAGGAAGGGACAACGCGAAGTGTCAGCAGAGCGTAAACTACTATGTCACCTACCGCCTACAGTACACAGCGAGGTAGTTCAAATGTTATTGTTCTTCGACGCTATCCGACACACGCTCTCGGACGGAAAATACCCGACAGCGCGGTGGGCGATTAGCACCTCAGAACGACACGACAGATGGACAGCCAACACGCTCACGGGATGGCTCTCCGAAGTCACGATGGCACTGCAAGAACGACCCCCGGAGGGTTACAGCTGGACATCACACTCCCTCCGAAAAGGGGCTGCGACAGCCGCCTACAACATCGGGGTTACGCTACAGAAGATCAAACACTTCGGTGGCTGGTCAACGGAGTCTAGCGTCGTCCTCGACTACATCGACCCGACCGCCCTCAAGACGGTCAGAGTGGTTCTTCTTCGGCTGGCTCACACCATGGGGTGGCCAACCAACGACGAACAACCCGCCCAATGGCGACAACATGGCAAACGGAGCCTCCCCCTGCTTTGTAAATGGTCATATTGAAATTATAGAGGTTTAAATTACACTGGGGGCGAGAATAGTCGGGCGTTGCCACGACGTTACAAATTCTAACCGCTAGAGTACGCATGACACTGTTGGTAAAACACAGACATGCGTTACCCCTATATGACGCGCCGACACACATAGGTCGTCCACCTTCTGCCTTTGCGCGAGCACAGCTCACGCAACCCTCCCTCCCGATTCCCTCAATTAGCGTACGTACCGGGCCCTGGGCCCCTTGCGAGCAAAAAATGTAAGAGATCAACACTTTTGGCAAACGGAGCCTCCCCATGCTTTGTAAATTTCTCGAAAACGACAGAAAAGTCTCGTAATCAACACGCGTGACTCTTAGCACATGACGGCAGCTGCTAAGAGTCACGAGTGATTACAAAAGGTCACTTTTGGATATAGGACAAAAATGAATGACAAATATACTATAACTATATTAATATACTCTTGGCTGCAAGACACCGTTGAGGCTCATCAACTCCTCTTGGACAAGATTGTATGCTTTGCTATGTCGGACTTCGGAGGGACTCACGCCGCTTTCCGCTTGATGATCACGTGTGCGGTACGCCGCTATGGTTTCTTGCTCCGCACCCCCCCCCCAGATATCTGCCGACCGTACCTTGCTACTGCAGATAGGGCCGCTCGTGCGGCAGTTTATCGAATTTTGGGCTTTTCTTTGGACGCACAAACACTCGATCAACTGAATTGTGCTAAACGACAGCTCTCCCTCCCGGCGGAGTTTGGGGGCTTAATGTACCGTCCCTCGAGCTCGACGCCGAACCTGCTCACTATGCTTTATTCACTGCGACCCTCGCCAACCTGATTACTGATTACGAGTCCGAGTCGTTAGGTCCTTTGTACGGTCTCATCCGACAGGAACTATTGAATGTTGCCACTTCTACTTTACCGTGGGCGGTCCAATTGCGCAATTCGTACGACTCTATCTCCACTATGGGCGGGTTTTCGGAATCGGAGCTTGTGGTTTTGACTAACACACTGAACCAAAACCTTTCTGATTATGCCGGGCCCGATGTCGAGTTGGTGGTATCTACGGTCAACAATGCGGTGGCACCCGCTACCCAGGTGACTAGACTACAACTTCCGACTCCCGATGCTCTTACTCGCTTGGGAGATTCTGGGGGCCACATCCAGCGGGGCATTTCGCGCATTCTTCGTGCCCGGGCCTACCTTGACCTCTTGGCGTTCTGAAGACCTTCCCCACCGGACTATATGAGGGTGACTTCGGGTACGGGTCGCGGGGCTTTGGCTCTCTTTTTCGCTTCACATGAGTCCAGTTTCAAGGTGCCATCCGATTGCTATATGATGGCAGCCCACCGGGTGCTTGGCTTGACTGCGGAGCGCGCCGCTCATGTTCGAAAATGCCCTTGGTGCAATGAGGCCCCTTCAGAATCTCGCGGGTATGGATCTTCGTCGACGGTATCGGGCATCTTTATGTCGGGTGAGCGCTCAACAGCCGCTATGCTCATGGACCATATCCCCCGGTGCCCGTGCTCTTGGTATATCATTCAACTCCATGACCGCATTGTCCACGTGCTTGAAGAGTTCATGCTTGAAGCGGGGGCTACTAAGGGCCGGGACTTGCGGTTGGAGGTCCGCCGTATTCGGTCGGGAGCTTCACGTGATCGTCCTGGGGATGTGGTTTGGTTGGACTTCATGGCTCCGCACCGCCATCTTGTTGTTGATGTGACGGTTACAAGTGCTCGCACGAACACCAACGTTCCTCGTATAGGTGCTCGCCTTCCACTCCCTGGCAGCCTTGCATTGGGAGCTCAGCAAGGCAAACTTGATGCGGACCTCCGCACTTCCGCTTTGCTTGGCACGCCTTCGGTTCAATCGGTCCATGACTACTACCCCTTCGCCATGGAGGATGGGGGCCGGTTGGCGCCGATGGCGGCTGAGTTGGTCGATCGCTTGGCTATTTTGGTGGCTGTACGTCGCTTCCCTGGCATGGGGGCCGCTGACTCTCGTTCCTTGCGCTCTGACAGTTATGTCCGTATGCAACATTTTGTTCGTCGATCTACTTCTCTTCCGTTTCGGCGTTTTTTGGGGGATGTGCGACGAGAATTCATGCAACGTCTTTCTGCTGCTCTTCATGGCACTCTGGGTTCTTATCTCCGCGACGCTTTTCAGGAGGGCAGTGCTGGTGCTGTGGCATGCCTTCCTGTTCCTCGGGCTTAGGTTTTTTCTTCCTTTCTTTCTTTTTCTTGCTTGGTGGCCTCCACTGCTTTCTCTTGTAAGAAATTTAACTTTACAAATATACTACAATTATACTACAATTCCATAAATATAGGAAGGGTTTAGGCGGTTCCCCGGGAACCGGGTTCCCCACCGTGGAAATATGTACCTGGGTACCAAATTTCGATTTCTTACAAATTATATTCGCTACATTCTCACCGAATATTGGCGGTTGCGTAATGCGGATGTAACAACTACGTAATATACTAAAAGTTTTACAAGACATAATGTCCAGACAGAGCTAGTTGGACAGCTTGTCTAACAGTGGAATAGAACACCATCACCGCCCGCCTGGTGTGTGCTAAGGAGATCCGGGCTTGACTTTTAACCATTGGGTTTTTAAGCCGATGCCACTCGCCTCCATACCCACCGCACGTCAGGCGCCTACATTTATGAACAATCCCATGGTATTCTTAGCTGGCCAACCACGTGGCGATGTCTCAAAGCAAGGAGCGAGTACACCCAAAAGGTGCTTACAAAGGGATCAAGGCACCAGCCGAGCCAAAAGCGGGTGCACAAGGTGGCGGTTGTGAGGAGGGCAACATGCGAGTCTCCCCATTTTTGTTTCGCACCTCGGGAGGCCGTCCACGAGGTTCACAGCGATGTTTACGCCCTTAGCCGTTGACAGATGAGCCGGACATGATGAAACACGATAGCTGGTTTCCAACGGCAGTAACGACGTACCTTGGGATTTAAATTGCTGCTAAGGCCCTAGGCTACCGCATTTCCCGAAAAATATACAAATAGGGTATATTATGACCTTCCCTCCGTAAAGGCAGCTCGGTAAATTGGGGATGGCGGGGGATGCCACATCAGCAGATCCGTCCACTGAAAACAGCCCGATGTGGGAGATCACGTATAGGAATAGCCTGGAACCACCCCAATACCGTGCTTTATCTTCTGTGAGCCTGCGAAGCGGTGAGGCAAAAAGACGGCTACGTGCGCGACACGCGTTGTTGACGTCGGGATGGGTTGGAGGCAGCAGACCGAGTTTCAGTTCAGACCTGAAATTTGCAGTCGGCAGTTTTGTGCCGCGGGTAGAAAAAATGACCCGTACAATGTAACGCTTTTGGCGTTCAGATTTGCTGTGGTTAGCGGACTGTGCGCAATTTTTCGAACACCCGTACAATCTGACATCTGTATGACGCGTCGGATGGTACACACGCGATTCGCGCCGTTCTGTACGTATATTGTTCAGCGATGTGCTAGCTGTGATAAGATTATTGTCCCTGATTGCAATAATGATCTACATCAGGTTCAACTGATATTTACAGCAGATTATGTAATCTGCTGTACCTACGTCCCCTGCGTCACGTTACTGCTCCATGTTACCGGGCCAGCTTCCTCACAGACAACGCTCGTGGAATACACCATCCGAAGGGCATTCTACATGAAGCCTCGACGACTTGTTGCTAAGCACAGTGACAAATCCACCTTTAACAGACTTTCTCTTTTCCACTACACATTTCCTTAGCCTTTATTCCAATACGAAAATGGTACACGGCTCGCGAGCCCTGTACCGAATAAAATATCGCTTTTACTGGTCCTATAATCCTTATATTCCGATTACGGAATGGGAGCCTCAAGCCGTGTTCCCCTTCGCCAGCGCCGTGTACCGGGAGGAGGTACACGGCTCTGACGCTCAGTACATTACTCAGTGCATCCCGCTTATCGCGTCGCGCGGGGCTCTTCCCGCCTATAGCTGGCAATAATCGCTACGCAGTAACCCACCACCCAGCACATCCCCGTCCATAGGCGCGCGAGCACAACCAACCTAATATACCTCGGCGAAAGCACCCCGAAAAAAGGGCCGCTTTCAAGTTGGCACTGGACAGAGGTAGAGAAACAGGCTGCCCTTGAGGCGTCCCTCTCCGCCTCGGAGTTGGAAGGAGGAGGCGAAGACAAAGGAGGAGGCGATTGAACGCGCTGCTGGTGTATACTCCGGCCCTTACACGCCATTGCGAAAGCGCTGGTAGGACCCTGCAGCTGAAACTCCCAAAGAAGCTAGCCAAGCCCCAAACCTTGCCTGAGCGGGAGTCGGTGCGTTAGGTAAGTAGGTTCAGTGTCGTATTTAGGGCCATCGCGATAGCGAGTTGGTGGGATGCGCGCGCGTCTTCTCGTCGTTTGCACAGCACCCAGCACCCACCTCCTCCGGTAAAGTAAGGCCGTCCACTACCGTCGCTCATATGACTTTGGACTAGTGCCTTCGTGTTCTTTAGACTAAGATTCACCATCTGACATATGTTTTTTACGAATAGCGCCTCCGACGCGTAGTAAGCGAAGTGAAGGGGTGAGCCTTGTCGCACTTCTGTATACGGTTACGCGTTGAATCGGACGACCCGCTCTTCGGGTTTTAAGCCCTCCCGCTATGCCACACAAGTTTTGTTGCTCGCACGACACACCATCTATGGTATATGTCAGAAAATATTGACATTAAATACTCGAGGTTTCGGAATGGAGCCGGGAGGGGGTTATATTTTTGGATTGGGCGAGCTAGAGATCGGGAGGGCGTGCCGGTAGCCGGGAGCGCAAGGAGATAGATGCATTTGGTCGGGCAAGTTCCCGATGCCAATTGGGCCCACATGAACGAGGGCTACCTTCGAGGAGCGCGAGATATAGAAAAATAATATCACAGGTTGGAGCACAGGGTTGCAGGAGGGGGACGGCTCTAGCTGGAGGGTGTTCCGGCGAGGGGGCGCGTAGGCGTGATTTACACGCAATAAATAAATAGATAGCAAGGTTGTTGTGAGGGGGGTGAGCTTCGGTATATACCACCTCAATCAAACCCCAGGATCAACAACCTTTAGCTGTAACATGTCTTTCGTGTCGTTGTGCTGGTCCCATGTCACTTTGCAACGATGATCGCCACATTTTAGATGCATGTATAGTCGCACAACTCATGTTGCTGCTGCTACTAATATACTTATTGCTGACTTTGTTCTTGTTGCTGTTGCTTGCTGATGTTATTATTGTTATTGTTGCTGCTGCTTGTTGATGTTGCGGCTGGTTTGGCTGTTTGCACACACACACACACACACACACACACACACACACACACACATGCGCACGCACTGGTGTCATAGACACGACGACAGGGAAAGTATGCATGTGGTTTGTATCGCTGCTGCTCATGCTTCCACTAGTGTAACTATCGTTGTTCATTATTATTGTCACTATCGTTGTTTATTATTTTATGCTTTACTTCAAAATTTGTTTTTGCTACTGCTACTGTTGTTAATGCACGCATACACACACGCGCGCACACACACACTCAGTGAGAGAGAGAGAGAGAGAGAGAGAGAGAGAGAGAGAGAGAGAGAGAGAGAGAGAGAGAGAGAGAGAGAGAGAGAGAGAGAGGCACACGCACAGAGATATACACACACAGAGACATACACAATCACACGCACACACGCGCGCGCGCACACCCACAGACCTACAGACACACACACACACACACACACACACACACACACACACACACACACACACACACACACACACACACACACACACACACACACACACACGCACGCACGCACGCACGCACAGGTATTATAGACACGTCGACAGGGATAGTATGCATTTGGTTTGTGTCGTTGCTGCAACTGCTTTTCCCTGTGAAGCTATCGTTGTTCTTTATTACTTTATGCTTTTAATTAAACATCTGTATTTGCTGCTTCTGTTGTTGTTGGTGGTGCACACACACACACACACACGCGCGCGCGCGCGTGTGCGCACAGGCACACTTCTTTTACTTGTGCAGCTATCGATTTTTGCATATTATTTTATGCTTCTATTTCAACATCTATCATTGCTGCTGTTATTATTGTTGCTGTTGTTGATGCACACAGAGACATACATACACACACGCACGCGCACACATACACAAATACACACAAAGAGAGAGAGAGAGAGAGAGAGAGAGAGAGAGAGAGAGAGAGAGAGAGAGAGACGAGAGAGAGAGAGAGAGAGAGAGAGAGAGAGAGAGAGAGAGAGAGAGAGAGAGAGAGAGAGAGAGAGAGAGAGAGAGAGAGAGAGAGAGAGAGAGAGAGAGAGAGAGGGAGAGAGAGAGAGAGAGAGAGAGAGAGAGAGAGAGAGAGAGAGAGAGAGAGAGAGAGAGAGAGAGAGAGAGAGAGAGAGAGAGAGAGAGAGAGAGAGAGAGAGAGAGAGAGGCACACAGAGACATACCCCCTCCCCCCCACACACAAACACACACGCAATCGGGCTCTCGCAACAACGGCTGCCTGATGATCTGGCAATACGTAGGCGAGCTCGTGCACGGGCAAACGACTGTCTCGAATGCACAGTTTGCGCAGTCTATCTCCGGTCCGACGGGTTACGCGGTTGTACGCCGGGAAGGCGCATCATGTATCCACTTATATATATATAGATATATATGTGGGTCTGACTGTGTGATTGTACTATCTATGTGTGCGCGAGAGTAGTGCGTGCGCGTATGTGCTGTGACCTTGTGCGTGCGTGTGTGTGTGATCGCGTGCGTGACCGTGTGCGTATGTATGCGCGTGTGTGTGTGTGTGTGTGGCCGTGCGTGTGCGTTTATTTACATGCACCAGTATATATATACACTACTGAGGTTACGCTCATCCCGGCGGAGGGGTAGTCCGTACCCATCATCACATCTGGCGCGGGCGGAACGGCATTCACGAGTGCCGCCAAGCCGGAAAGCGCAAGGCCACGGCCCATACAAGCGTGATACGCCTCGGATTCAGCATCGTGCGTGGAACGGGCGCGGGTGCGGGTAGGTGTTGGTGACCAGAGAGTGTGTGCGGGCGCGATGATTGCGCAGAAAATAAAGCCCGTAGTATAATAAGCCCGATACACAGCTCGTATGTACTGCGGTCCGAGACGTGTACCGGCATAATAATTGGAATACGGGTACCAGAATGCGCGAGGAACACGGCTCGTGTTTTTTTTGTCCCGCGAGCTGTGTACCGGCCGAGCCGTGTCCTTTTTACTAATTGGAATATCGGCTTTACAGGTACACACCATTAGTACACACCATTAGTAATACACACCATTATTACAATACACAATTCGTATATACAATTATTACATCACACCATTAGTACACACGATTCGTAAGTACACACCATTATTACAACACATCCATTAGTACACACCATTATTTGTACTCACCATTAGTCTTACCATTCGTTAGCCTGCTGAGTGGTTGGTTAAAAGCGAGCGTCTTGTGCTCGCTACTCTCACTTCTTTCTACCGACTCCAGCCCGTTGACTGGCTGGCTGTCTGCGTAGCTATCCATTCTCTGCTTCCCTTCTCGAACCACCTATCCTGGTTCTACAATGCTATCGTGTGACCTATGCTGGACGAGTTTTCTAGCTCTTACCTACGTGACACAGCAATCTACATCAGGTTAACATCTCATCTTTCGCGGATGGTGGCTAAGTTCATCTAAGAACCGGCCTTAATCTACATCAGGTTCAACTGATATTTACAGCAGATTACTGATATTACATAATCATAATATTACATAATCTGCTGTACCTACGTCCCCTGCGTCACATGCGTCACGTTACTGCTCCATGTTACCTGGCCAGCTTCCTCACAGACAGCGTTCGTGGAATACACCACCCGAAGGGCATTCTACATGAAGCCTAGACGACTTGTTGCTAAGCACAGTGACAAATCCACTTTTAACAGACTTTCTCTTTTCCACACACTTCCTTACCCTTTGTCAACTGCATACACTGAACAGCCTATTACACTAGCCCCGTATAACGATGTACTATAATACATCTACTGACAACGGTGTACCAAAACAACAGGAGCACGAAGAACGAAAACAGCGGCAATCGTTGGATCTAATCGTACGGCCAGAATCACCAGATTTTTCGGTTTCAGCTGTTAGAGTCGCAATACCGGTGTGACATACTAGCTAACGACATCAGAACAGTCCTGCAATTGAGTATGGATACGAGATGGTCGCTGAAGGGGCGGCAGGTCATCGTCCGGTCCGCGAGACCGTTGGACGTGCAGCTACAAAAAGAAGCCCCTCCAACCACAGTGCCACACTTCTCCCGACAGCAACCACCAGCCTTCCTTCTCCGGTTCGCAGTGTGTGTATCCTCAAGCATTGAATATAAATATCCTCAAGCATTGCCGTCAGTGCAGCACTTTCGGCATTTCGTCATCGGTATGGCCGAGTGTTCCCCACTTCCCCTATACGCCGACCACTGTAAAAAGTCGCGGCTGACTTTTTATTCGTGGATTAGTATTTGTGTGGCTGACTCCTCGGGCTGAGGTTTTTTTCTCAGTATTTCTTTTTTCCAGAAGTCCAGTCCCAGTGGTCACGGCCGTGTCTTGCTATAGCGATAGATTTTGTCTCACGCCTGCATATATGTGAACCTGTTCTGCATTTAATATGAATATCCTCAAGCATTGCCGTCTGTGCAGCACTTTCGGCATTTCGTCGGTATGGCCTACTTCCCCTACGCCGATAACTGTAAAAAGTCGCGGCGCTATCATCTCGTGGCATTTGTGTGACTGACTTCAAGGGATTACTGTTTACTGTTCCTGCTCTTCGGGCTGAGTTTTTTTCCTCGTTATTTATTTTTTCCTGGTGGTCTCCATATTACTGTTGACTGACCCCCGAAGGCCAGTCCCGGTGGCCACGGCCGTGCGTGTCTTGGTATAGCGATCGATTCTGTCTCAAGCCTGTATATGTGAACCTGTCCTGCTATTGCAGGCGAGATGACGAAGACACGCAAGTCGGGCGCAACCGCCGCTACCGGTATATTCGTACTGCTACTGTTATTGTCAACAAGCACTATCATCGAGAGCCGCAACCTCCTGTCGTCGTCGTCGTCTTCTGAGGACTCTGCTTCGGAGGCCGGTACAGTACTGAGCTTCATCGCGTCTCTTCCCGCCCGCCGTCGTTCCCTTTTGGACCGCCCAGCTTCAACTTGTGGCGAGGCGGCCTTTCCTAAAGATGTCGAGGTAAACGAGATTCATATCTTTCTCTTCAGCGTGGCCGACTCTCTCGGCCTCCCTCGCAGCTCGTGCACGGCAATGGGACTGCAAATCACTAAAGGCGCAAAATCCTTTACCGTCTTCTGCCTGGGTAACAGTGGTCAGCTCTCTGTCTTTTCGGCGGGTGTCGTCGCCGGCGCTACAGTGTCGACCGGAACCATTACTGTGCTGCACAGCTTCGACATCACCTTTGACTCGGGAAGCAAGGTTATCCTGGAGGCCAACCTCAAGACCCGTACCGCCCCCGGCCTCCCCGACGCCGTTCTCGAGTGCGACGTCCTGTTGGGTGTGGAGGGTGCTGCGGCCGTGCCAAAGGCGCGCCGGTATCTTCTGAGTAACCCCACCGCCGCGGAGTTAGCTATCGTGACGGCCATTATTGACGGCGTCCTGGACGACTTAGCCGCTGCCTCTGGAATCCCACGCGACAGGTGGACTGCACAGAACGCCCAAGTGGGCGCGGATGAAGATGGTAACACGTTCGTCACGTTTATCATCTTTGTGAGGGCTACTCCGTCCCAGGGCGCAAGTCTGGTTGAAAACTGGCAGGTCATTGTGGAAGCCACCTTTGATCCATCCTCGTTCATTTTCGGCAGCCGTCCTACCAATATCCCCGAGAACGAGTTTCCTGATGTGACTGCTGACCTGAGCGTTAACCTCCAAGTGCTCATATCGGCGTCTCTGCAGCAGTTGATCGATGAGGGCGAGGCCGATGTTCCCGATTTTACTGGAACCCCACACCCTCATAAAAAATCCTCACACCCGGCCTCCCCTTAATTTCCGCCGGAAGCCCAGCAGCTGACTTTTCTACCAGTTCTCGCTTGCCTTGATATAGCCTTTTAGGCTATTGGAGGTTTTTTTTTCACTCTTTCATCTTTTTCTCATTTTCTTTTTCTTCTTGTAATAATCTTTTTCCTTTCGCAGTAGTAACCAAGCAGAAGTGTCGTCCGATGATTCACATGATCCAACTTTCAACTTTCATCAAAGTTGTCCCGACTGAAATGCTGTCCTCGGGGATATGTGTCGTCGCTTGCGACTGAAATGTCGCTTTTGGGCATGTTGAATCATAATCAAAATCTCCAGATGTACCAAACGTGATAATATTGCCGACCTTCATATGGGGCTAAGGGTAACAGTTCGTCCCATCACAAGGAAAAACAGTGGTAATCAACCAACAAGCAAGAGAGGTTGAAAATAAACACGAGCCCACAGGTCCAAATCCGCGGGGCAAGACGGCACATGCCACAGCTTCAGCACAGACAAAGGATCAGATATGTCTATGTTGAACATTGTAATCCTTATCGTATGAGTAACGATTGAAATGAATTGCACGAAAAGCACAAACACCGTCGAATCGTGCGCATTTGACAACTATGAAATATGTGCGCTGCAGAACTCAATTCTCGTTCACTCCTCAGTCAATGTTGTTGGTTAATGAATGTAAATTGGCCGACACATGTCAGATTGGCTGTTTGCGATATACTGTTAAACACTTATCAATGAAACATCTCCCATGTGCGCGCGCGTGATTTACATATTACGCCTCCGCATTGGGACAAGCAAAGGAGGCGTCCGGGACTGTTGCAGCGTCACCTGCTCTCTGTCCCGAGACCCAGTTGCAGCCATCTCCTCAATAATGTCGCTGCATATAATATTTGTGTATGTGTGCTCATTTATTTTTACTAAAACGGGCATAGTGCTTTCTAGTTCTCCTATATCGTCCAGAATCCAAAATGAGTGCTGCAATAACCGCTGCCAAGCAAATGCAAAATGCCGTAGTGGAGCCCAGAAACCAAAAAAGCACGGCAGGGTCTATGGTTCATGGGTTGCATTTTTAGGGTTTGTGCAAATGTACCCCCCAATTTTAGCAATTAGACCGCCACCAGCAACAATCATTACATGCCCCCCGCCACCAAAGGAGCACCCCCACCCAACCCACTGCTGTCCAACGCATCCGCCGGCTCCACGTCTCGGGAGTCACTAGAGGCCGAAGCGTCGCCCGGTGCCGGGTCGTGCCGGCGTGGGAGTCTTGCGGCCCGGTGTGACGATGGACGCGCGCTCTTTCGCCCGCTGCGCCGCGCGCTTGGCCGCCTCCTCCTCGTGCAGCTTGGCCTTTAGCGACTGCACCGCCTGCATCTCCCCCTCCATCGCCTCCTTGTGCTTCGCCTCCTTCTTGCGCTGGTCCAGCCGCGCGCTGCTCCCCTCCTGCACACCGCAAACCACATGACACCCAATCACACACCAACCCCAAAACGTTTTCTAACCAAAGAAAATCCAGCTTCCACACACACACACACATACACACACACACAAGCAAACACACTCAACTAATGGACATAGCATACATAAGTAAAAAGACAAAACATTTCAAACGCAAGTAAGAGAGCACATAAAAGTACACACACGCACATGCTCTCATTTGCAAATGCTTATGCACCCACAATTCAGTGACACACTGAAATTAACACAGTGACAATTACGCAAACACACACACACACACACACACACACACACATACGCACGCACAAACAAATCCACTTTAAAGTCCCCACTCTGCAC
>JAPMLY010000515.1:29751-99751 GCA_026401115.1 Tetraselmis chui
GTTAAAAAACTGTAAGCAACCGCAGTAATTGCCATAGTCCCCCCGCCTAAGCAGTAACAGCGTAATGATTTTGTAATCAAGAGAAACAGATCTAAAAATAAATCCACTTGTCGAGAAATGCAAAACTAAACTGCTGCTCGACCTTCACGATGCTCGGCCCGCTCCCACCGAACCGGGGTGCCGACCGGCCGAGGCCGGTCGGCGTTCGGGAGGGACGACGGGCCAGCCTAATCTAGCTCCCGCGTGACTTCGGTCTTGCCGAAGATAGGAGGGGAAAGGCTGGCAAAAAAACCCTCCTCGCGTGGTCGCTCGTCGATCCCGCCGCCCCATCCCGTAAGCCCCGCCAAGGTCGCCGCCGCATCCGCCGACGCGACGGTCCTCCTTGTCGAGGTCCCCCGTCACCTCGAGGGCAGGTGGGGGGGACCGAGACACATAGACATAGAAAAATTTGGCGCTCGTGCCTACGCACCTGAATTTTCCCCGCTCACTTCCCCGGTTTTTTCTCTGTCTGGTATCCGGGTACCTGTCAGGTAGTCCGGCATGCGTCCGTACCCTCCCCCCTCTAATCGCGCGTCCACCTAGTAGACTTTGTTGAGGTTGGGGCCTCCGCGCTTACCCGGCCCCCCCCCGCAAGGGTCTCGTCTATCCGGTAGTGGGTATCGAGGAGGGGGGGGGGGGGGGGGGGGGGGGGGGGGGTCAGGTTGCCGTAGCCGGTTCCGTCGGGCCGCGGGTGCACGGAAATTAGTCAAAACCCTCCGTACGGGGTTTTCCGGCGGCGCCGACCCGGAGGGTCGTCGTCGCCAGATCTTGTCGCTCCTTCCGTCGCGACATGCCTCCTTGCCGCCCAAGCCTACCCCCCCCCTCGGGAGATGTATCTCGTCGGCGTGGCGGCTCGCTAGTGAGCGCCCTACCCTGGTGCTGCTCCCCAACTAGCTCGACGCCGGGTACGGACATTAGTTTAATTATCCAAAAAGCCCTCCGTACATGGCTTTCCGGTGGCGGCTGATCCTGAGGATCGCCGCCGCCTCACATAGCCGCTTCTCCACCTGCGACCTGCCACCGGCCTATGCCATGTCTTGCCTCCCCCCCTGAGAAGTGTCGACCGGCACATGGCTGGTCGGCGGCTAGCGAGCGCCCTTTCCTGGCGCTGCTTCCCGGCTGGCCACCACCGGCTCCAACACCCACCCCCCACCGCAGATCCGGCCGTACCCTCCTCGCAATCAGACGCTCCTGAAGTACATGTCCCATCCCCTCGAGGTAGGATTGTTCTTAGTAGTATATGTACGCGAAAAAACATATCGGACGGGCCGAGCGGGAGATCTCGGTGCCGGTATTGCACAGAAATTATTTTTTCAAAAGCCCTTTGTACATGGCTTTCCCGACAGCTGCTGATCCCGCGGATCGAGCTGTCGGCCCTCTTAGCCCCCTACCGTGCCAAATGAAACCATAACATTATCGTAGCGCAATAGGACGTTCGAAATCGCCGAACATTAACTTGCTAAAATGTGTGTGTGTGTGTGTGTGTGTGTGTGTGTGTGTGTGTGTGTGTGTGTGCGTGCGTGCTTGTGTGCGTGTGTGCGTGTGTGTGCGTGTGTGTGTGTGTGTGTGTGTGTGTGTGTGTGTGTGTGTGTGTGTGTGTGTGTGTGCGTGTGTGTGTGTGTGTGTGTGTGTGCTTGTGTGTGTCCCCTTATATCATCTGCTTGATTGGATTGGGTATTGAAATTGAAATTGTTTACAACAATACCAGTAAAAACCGGCTGCTGTCTCTGGCCCCCCCCTGTGCTACGCCTAACAAATGTTGGACTTAGAAGCGTGAGGTAGACCGTTGAACCACTAATCCCAACCTCTCCAATGGTTGTGACGATACCGTCTAAAACATACCCGTATCCAGGTATTTATCATTTTCTGATCTATACGTATTTTTTTGAATATAGTATGAAATATAAAATGTCGCTAGTCTCCACGATACGCGGCCTGCTCCAGCCGCTGAGGGGTCGCTGATTAGCAAGGATGTTCAGCTTGAGCGGGTCGAGTCGAACCTGCCTGACCTCGGCTCCCGTGCGACTCCGGTCGTGCCGGAGCTAGGGGGGAAAGGCAGGTGAAAAACCCCCCTCGCATAGGTCGTCGTCGGTCCCGTCTCGATCCGTGCTCAACCCCGCCCGAGGTATTAGCTGCTCCTCCTGACGCAGCTCGCCACCTAGCCGAGTCTTCTCTCCTCCTTCGGGGGCTGAGAAGAGAAAATAACTAGGTTGCAGACGGTGTCCGGCTGGCTCTCCTGCCCCCGAGCCAGATTTTCTCTTGTCCCATGTCCTTTTTCCGTCTGTTTCCACCACCTATATGATCGCGCGGTGGCCGTAAGTACCCTCCCCCGGTGGTTTACGTTGTTAGGGGGGCACCTTTATGAGCAGTGTGCCGTTACGATAACCCTAGGCACACTGCTTGAGGCAGCCTATCGATAACCGGGTACCGACTAGGGGAGGGGTTGGAAGAACACATGGATCAAGTAGATGGTGGGTACGGGAATTTTTCCAAAACCCCCCGTACCGGGCTTTTCCGCGGCGGGCGATCCTAAGGACCGCCGCCGCCCGACCGTGCCGCTCCTCCGGCTGCGACCCACCTCCGTCCTGCGTAGCATCAAGCCTCGCCCCCAGGGGAGACCTAAGGCCCTCGCATGGTTGGCGACTGCTAGCGTGCGCCGTGCCCTAGCGGTGCTTCCCAGCTGTCCGCCGCCAGCTCCAACACCCTCGTCCCTCCGCCGATCCGTCCGTACCCCATTTCGCCAACAAATATTTCGCAAACGCCGCTCCCGCCCCATCGTCGGGAGAGTATCTGCGAGTATTTAGTCGCGGAAAAGACATATCGGACTGGCCGAGCGGGAGATCCTTGTGCCGGTGTACGGATATTATGTTTTTCCAAAACCCTCCGTATAGGGCTTCCCGACAGCTGCTGATCCCGCGGATCGCAGCTGTCGGTACCTCGTTGAGCCCCCTACCGTGCCAGGCATGGCACGGCTATGGGGTTACCAGCGCCCACCGCGTGGAGGTAGAGGTAGGTGCCGACGGGCATGCGAGCGCACCCCTCTCCGGGGCCGCCGCCGCTGCGCCGCCGGCGGGCGCCGGATTGGGTACTACAAATGCGATATTTTTGGTTTGGAAAAAATGAATAGATGGTGTAAGTGTACTTATTGGGATAGAGATTGGGATACGTCTTTGAGTACTGCGCATCGCTACAATGGGTACATGCGCAATGTTTTTGTGATTACAAGAATACTACTCAGAGAGTAAGTGTGTGTGGGTGTGTGTAAGTGTGTGTGTGTGTGTATGTGTTCATTGTATGTGTATGTGAAAAAATTATCACAGCTATGCTGAGTCTTTATGCGTTATTCTGTTGATTACAAAAATGACGAGCAAGAGCTGTGTGTGCATTATTACAAAAATATTAGGAGAGCGACGGCACAACTACGGACTATTCGTACATTTACCCTAGGGCACGTTTTGCCAAAGATGTCAGATTGCTTACAATTTGGCCAAAAGACACCCACAGACAGGGTCTGGGGGTCGATCAGCGCAGGATTATAGGGATGGGTGGGTGGGTTCGCGCGAAGCCTAGATTGGCTGAGCGCGAAAGCAGAGAGTGCCTAGGCTCGTGGCTAGCTACGGCTTATAAGGCACGGGCTAGCTAGAGCTGACCGTTGGGGAAGTCGTTGGTCGTTGGCTGCGTCTAACTGCTTCGGGCGAGGTGGTTGCCCTGCAGGTGAGACGCGCCGATATTAACGGTAACAGTAACCGCTAGAGTTACTGTCCCGTACACATGATATTGGATATGCAAACCTCTAGATTCAAATCAATCTGACCATTTACCCTAGGGCACGTTTTGCCAGTAACCTAAAGCCAAAGGCTTGCACAGCCAGAATTAGTGTTGCGGGGGGGACGGAGTGAGCCAGCCGAAGAACCGCCAAGCAGCAGGTGTTGGGGTCATGGTTGGGTCAATAAACTTTCCTTCAGTCACAGAGCTGTTTTTGGCCCAGCCACCCATAAATTTGATTACGGGGAGGGGCGCGCCGATGCAGCTGGCAGCGGACGCCGCGCCTTTCCGCAGGCTGTGCGATGTCCATTTAAAGCCGGCGGGCGCGGACGAGTTGACTGTGAGGAGGGCGAGGGAGAGCCAGGTGGAGATGGTGGACGCGGCACCCCAATCGGCGGAGGGTTCTGAAGGTGAGAAACTCCAGAAGGCGAGCGGGGGTGGCTTGTTGTAGAATTTTGTGCAGAATATAGCGCGTTGTTCCGTGTAGTAGTCGATCAGGTTCGCCAGGACCGGGTTAGCTGCTGTAGGGATAGCGATGACCAGTTTGTCGCTGGTGTCGCGGCGCTGGTCGCCTTTAGACTTCCGTACGTAGAGGCAGATTTGCTGTGAAGGCTTGTCGACCACGAGGTCGCCGGTTTGGCAACGGGCGCCGGTTTCGGCGCGGCAGAAAAACGTGTAATTAACGCACACCGCTAAACAGGCCCTGAAGCGTTGCATCTGGGGGAGGGCAGCAGGGGTCCACGCGAAAGTACCGTGAAGGGTGTTGGCGTAGTGCAGGATGTCTAGGGCGACTTGTGCGGGTAGCGGGAGGCGAGCCGTGGTAGGTATCAGGCGGTGTTGGAGCATTTCGAGGCCACGGCGGGCGTCCGCCAAAAGTTCGCCCACGGCGACAGGTTGGCGCCGGTGGTCACGGAAGAACTTGTTTATGGCGGAGAAGTAGGGTTGTAGCGAGCTCGCAGCGACCGTTCCGAGTAGGGCCAGCCAGGCTGTGTAACGGACCATCGTGGCTGGTGTGGCCTGTAGCGGGGCGATGTTCTCTTCTGCACAAAAAATAAAAAATTGTCTGATTGCGCTCTGGTAGCTGGTGTACGTCGAGGGCGCTAGCGAGTTGCTGAGTAGGGCAACCGCCGTAACCCCGAGTCTATCCGATCCTAGGAGGTCTTGAAAAGTTTCAGCTAAATCGGTGGACCAGGGCGACTGTGCTGCTTTACGGCGTAACCCGTAGCGCGGCGGTCCTGTACGCAGAGGGGGGATGTGCTGTACAGGCGTCTTTAATCGGTCCGGGCGTATCGCTCGGCCAATCGCACCGCGTCGAGTGTAGAGCCAAGAGGGGGTGCTAGCCGAAAGGCCACGATGCTCCACGCGGGCGGCCCGACCCCTTCGTGCTTGCCCAGCCTGCCTCGAAAGAACAGGTCGCGGGACGCTGGGAAGTGCACGGTCTCGGTGGCCAAGCGTGCGAACGCGTGGTACCACGTCTTGTTTCGCCAGTAGGGGGCGATGACGGTCGCCGGTGCTTGAGCTTGTTCGAGTTTTGCTGCCAACGCCGGTAGGGCAGACCAAGGGGGGTTGCAGTAGTTGTTTTCGCACTTCCACGCCGCGTCGGGGAGGTGTAGGCAGTCGATGTCTTCGCACAGGGGGTCGCGCCAGCGGGCATTGAAGCGTGGTAGCTGCGTGTTGAGCATCGAGGCGAAACGGTCGATAGTGTGCGGCCCCCACTGGCGTTGAAGGTAGGCGAAAACGCGAGGGTTGAGCTGCCAGTCTTCGTAGTCCAACTCCCGGCTTAGCGCGTCGGCCCATATGTTGGCCGCCGAGCGGATGTAGCGTGGCCGGATGTTGATGTCGTTGCTGTCGAGGAGGTACCACAAGCGACGGAGTTCGGCCATCATGGCGGGCGAGCGCGAGGTGAGCTTTGTGAGGGCGGCAACCACCGCCGTGTTGTCCTCGTGTAGGAGGACTTGCCGGCCTCGGAGTTGTGGTAAAAAGGATTCCACCGCGTGTCGCACCGCTCGAAGTTCCTTCCACGTGATGTGTTGTTGGCGGTCGGTAGCGCTCCAAAAGCCCCGGGCTTGATAATTGGAGTCTTCGTTGAGCACGGCTCCCCAACCGTAGTCGCTCGAGTCGGCGTGGAGGGAGGCGGTTTCGATAGGCTTGTAGATGGACCGGCCGTTGTGTTGAGTGGGGACCGTGCGCCACCACTCGAGGTCTCGGCGTAGTTGGTGGGTGAAACGGACGCGTCCGCCCCACCCAACCCGTGTGGCTAACACGTTGTGGAGCTCGCGTAAAAAGAAGCGCGCGGGGGCGATGGCGAGGTAGAGGAACTGCGCCTTTCCGGCGAAAGCCGCAAGCTGTCGAGTAGGTAGCCATCGGGCGTTTGACGCTGCTCGGCCGAGTAGAGATGAAGCTTGTTGCGCGAGCTGTTGGAGCTTTGCGGGGGGGGGCACGAAACATGCCGAGACGGAGGTCCACCGTTAAGCCCAAATGGTCGCCTACTTGGGTAGGTGTCCAAACGCCCTTCTTGGGGTTGCGTTCGAGGCCGAGGCTGTCTAGTAGGGCTTGAACGCGTTCTCGCAGTAGGAGGGCGTCTTCGTAAGAGTCGGCGAGGAAAAGGAAATCGTCCATGTAGGGTAGGAGTCGAATTCCCCGCCATCGCGCGTTTCGGAGGAAGCGCTTGGTGGGGCGGCGGCCGTGAAGGGAAGTAGCCGTTGACACCGGTTGCGGGGGGCGACGTAGGTGGTTCGTGAACACTTGAGTTAGCTTGCAAAAGTAGTAAGCCGACCCCGACCAGCCCATGGGGAGGCATGCTAGGCGCCATAGCGTGCCGCGGTAGTTGACCGTGAAGAAGTCTCGGTCTTCCTCCCGGATGCCAAGGGTGTAGTGCCCGTCGGCAAGGTCGAGGGAGACGAAGTAGTCGCCCGGCCGCGAGAGGTGACGTAGGTGTTTGAGCGTCTCGCACGTCATAGTGAAGGTCGAGCAATAGCGGTTGAGTTCTCGAAGGTCGATAATCAAACGCCATTGGTTGCACCCGGGTTTTGGAACTAAAAACATCCGGGAAACGTAGCGAGGGTTGTCCGCCCGCTCCCAAGCTCCGCAAGCCTCGAAGCGGGGGAGCTCCGAGTTTAGAAACTCGAGTTGGGCCGGCGTCGCGTCGAGCATAGAGATGCCGTGATTGAAGGGCTTGGGGCGTAGACCTTGTTTGAATTTTACGCGAACGCCATGGCGGATCCAGTTTAGGACTTGGCCGCTCGCTCCGATGCGCTCCCACTCCCGCCATCTTCGACGCACGCGGTGGCGCATGAAGGAAGACGTCGGGGAGCAGGAATCGGAGCGGCGGGCCACACCGTCATTTCTTGGTCGGGGGTTTAGCCGAGTCGGTCGGCTTGGGGGCGGAAGTGGCGCGTGCTGCGGCTGCTGCTGCTGCAGCGGCCTTGCGTTTGTCGGCGGCGGCTTTGCGGGTCCGCGCATCGGGGCCGGGGGGCCTGTCCGGTGTAACTTTCGCGAAGGCAGCTCCGGCGGCGGCCTTGCTGGCGGCGTGTAAGCTGACTTCCAGCGTGCGGTCGACGAACGCTTGGCGAAGCGCATCCAATGTGCCGGAGACCGCGGCAGGGCGCGGTCGGCAGAAGCGCTCGTGGGCCAGTTCGGCAAAGACGCGGTCCGCATCTGTGCTCGTTTGTCCGCCCTTGGTGAGGCGGAGGAAGCCCAATCTAGTACGGGCGGCCTCCTCCGTCGCCATGTGGGTGCGATGACCCGCTCGGATGAGGGTAATCGCTGCCGCCTGCTCTGCCGGTAAAGGTGTGCCGTGCGACAGCGTGTCCAGTGCCTCGCCAATTGCCGCGTTGGCGCAGCTGTCGAAGAAGGCATAGCACCCGATGTGTAGGTACTCGTCGTAGGCTGCCTGGGTGCGTTTGTCGCTTAGAGAGCGGGCGGTGTCGTCCGTGAGTGTCCACAGACGTGGCTCGTCGACGTCGCGAGGGGGACGTTCGAGGCCGGCTGGGATGACTTCGCCGTAGTAGGTGAAGTCGACGAATTCGGCCGCAGAGGGGTCGGGTTCGTCGTCAAGCAGGTCGATAGGTGGCTCAGGGGCCTCCTTACCACCCTCCGTCGCTGTGGTCGCGTCGGTGGGAATGGACTGTTGTTGATCAGTACTAGCAGGTGTGGCTGTCGGCTGTCGAAGCTGAGCGAGTAAGGCAGCGTTAGCCGCCAAAAACTGCTCAGTAATGCGTTGTTCCGATGCCAAAACCGCCGTACGAATATGTTCGGCTGTGCGTTGTTCGAGTGTGGTAGCGTGAGGGTCGGCCGCAGCTGCGGATGTAGACTGCTCAGGCTGCATAGTGGGGAACTGCGTAGCTGAACGAGGGGAAGTGTCGCGTGACGCTCGAGTGCGCATGGGACGAAAGGTAAAACTGACACCCTGCTCGACTACTAGAGTCGAGACTGCATTCGCGCGAAGCCTAGATTGGCTGAGCGCGAAAGCAGAGAGTGCCTAGGCTCGTGGCTAGCTACGGCTTATAAGGCACGGGCTAGCTAGAGCTGACCGTTGGGGAAGTCGTTGGTCGTTGGCTGCGTCTAACTGCTTCGGGCGAGGTGGTTGCCCTGCAGGTGAGACGCGCCGATATTAACGGTAACAGTAACCGCTAGAGTTACTGTCCCGTACACATGATATTGGATATGCAAACCTCTAGATTCAAATCAATCTGACCATAATAAATTGAATCCTTACTTGTTTGTACACGGCGTGCTGCCGGATATGTGAGAAGAAGCGGCGAGATTAGTGGTTTTCACAACTTGCAATTAAGTTCACATTTAGAAGAAGTGGCATCAAGGAAAGCGGCGTCTTCCTTCTCATGTTGTTCCGATTAAACACAAATTTCTTGTTTCTAGTGCCAAACATGGTGCACGCGACGGCATAGACAATTCAGGTACCGAGCCTCCGGAGATTCCGTAGCGACATGTACCGGGCTAGCACTAATACTAAGCGCAAATATAGTGATTTAATGCGGCGTTCCGTCGCGGTGGTGGACGATGTGACAGACAGACAAAAATTACGTAATTGCAATAGTCAGATTTTTAAGCCAAAAAACGACAATGGTACCCGTACGTACCTAGGCCGGTATCGGCCATTGCTCAAGATATGCCCGCACGACTCGCGAACTCGCTCGGTGATGCAGTGAAATCTTGAATCATAGGTAGTATATGTCGTAGACAACTTTGCCGATAGGGTAATAAGTTCGGTAGGTGTTGTACGTGATAGCACGTCTTGCCCAACCGCCAAATATATCATCAACCCCAACAATACCACCCACTTTGGCCCGCACCCGCCATGAGCGACAGCGCTACCGCCTCATCACACACACTACCAGCGCACCGTGGACGGCAACGATGGCTACGCACTTCCACACCTTGCTCGGGACCGACGAGCTCGGCCACACAACCCTCAGCCTACTCTAGCCCATGCTACCTACGCTGATTACGATAGCAAACTACGGCAGTTTTTCGCGTTATGCACTAATGAAAACATTCACGCCCTCCACGGGACACCCGCTACCACGGTGCGCTACACAACGTGGCTTAGCCTCCAAGGGACCATTGCTGCCACCTCGCTACAACCCTACTTATTAGCCGTTAAAAGGCTTTTCCGCGACAATCAACAGCCGCCACTTGCGGTTGGCGAGATACTCGCTTACGCGCGATGCGGCCTCGAACTTCGAAAAGAACGACTCAATAGTGCGGACGCTCGGCTAGCCCCGCTAGCCCTCCAAACCATGGACAACGTCAACGCTCTACGACACCAACTAGAATGGACAACATAGTCCTTGGGCCGGCTCGCTCTCTTCCGAGCTTCGCTGGCCGTATGCGTCAAGTGCTCCTTGAAAATGAAAATGGAAATGTTTGACAATATGTACCGCTAACGCGTTGTGCGGCTGTTGTCTGAGGGCCTTCTTGCATATGCCATTCAAGAACTAGTACACAAATTCAGGCCGGCATCCCTAATTCTAGATAGTACTAGTGACTAAGTTAGTAAAACCGAATAGGAAAGTGTAATCATGTTCTGGTAAAACCAAAAGATGAGAAACACTGCATGACATATTGCTTGGCGGAAAAGTCCCGTTTTGTAATCCACAGAATCCCCCTTCACCGCGGAAAAGAAAAACATACAATTAGTGCTATGGCTAACTCCGATCGCCTTGCTAAGGGAATGGCATGCTAGTCTCCCTCTCTTCCTTTACTCACTCAAGTCGCATTTTCCTAGAAAGAACGGTTAAGGCAGTCGGAGACGTCCATGCGGGAAGATCACGCGCAGATCTTCCCGCATGCCTTGCCTATGGTTATCTTTTGGCCAAATTGTAAGCAAACATCCTTGGCATATGTGCCCTAATGAGTAAATACCATTTGTACTGTCAAGAAAAGTACACTCTTCCCATAAAGTCCGTTTATCGTGAAATAGGGCCTTTCGCGTAGGGCGGGTGTATATCATGTAGGGGTTCTAGGGCTTAAGTGTATTGTAGCTCGTTGAAAAGCCGGACCGAAACTTGTGTTGGCGGTGAAGTAAAGGGGGCAGCGGGGCATAAATGGGGCCCGTCACGGCTACGATATGACGTATTAAGGTTTGCGGCCCAACCCCGATTACGGGGCATACCCTGATTTGGGCGCCACGGAATTAGGATTTTGTCCACAAACATGGGAGCACGTGGGTGTGATGGCAGGTGCCGTGAAGATGCTTGACGTGGGTGGGATTGGGGCCGGAAAACCACAGTTTGGGAGGCTTTAAAAGCTTAATTTTGCCGTACGGTGTCCGATTCAAGCAAACTAAGGTGCAAATGGAAGCCCTTCCCCCGAGAAAATATAAGGTATGGCCGGATTTCGCGTTAAGTCTGCCGTCCGATGTCATCCAGGCCCTCGTACAGCCAACTAAAGCTTTTAGGGTTTCAAAATCTGCCACATTCGCGCGGGGCTAGCAACCCATGGACAAGTGGTACCCGCACATTCGCTTCGCCAATACGCTCAACAATCATCGCTCCATATTCCTTCTATTCACGGCGTTGCCCATTTCATGACCCATGACAGCATGGTGCCGTGCCATTTGCCGCAAGCAAAATAAAAGCCCGTGCAAGGGTTCTTTGAAAGCTCCCCGCCATTTTTCAAGCCCGGCGATGCGCAAGCTTCAAAGGCCAGCGATCTGCGCGCTAGGGTGCTTACACTGCAAGTCAACCGCCCCTAAACCCCATTAGGTCCCTAGCCCGTGCTCCTTGGTTGTATTTCCGGGCAAGTGGCAAAAAAACTTAGTGCACACGACATGCCATTCTCGGTGTCGCCGCTATGTAGACGGCCGGGCGCAACACAATCGGTGGATACTAGTGCAATTGTGCTAACATGCCGAGAACAAAGTGTCGAGTAATCTCCCAGCTTGTCGCGACTCTACGTGTACGAATTTCGGCCCCAAAATTCGGACCGCAAATCCATCGTGTGTGCCCACAATAATTGGGGCGTGCCGATGAAGGTGTCCATGTAAGTGAACAACGCGACGTGGTGCGTTGCTCACAAATCAGTATTATGCCTCCCAATTGAGTTGCATCGCGATCGCGGCAGTGTGTGGCGGGTAATTAAATGCGTGCCGCTAGTAACAGACTCTATGGGAAGAGTCTATTGGAATCCACCAAAAAAGAAGAAAAGAAAACATGCACATAAGCCTAACCCCTACTATACTGTCAATATCGTCGTGAAGTATTGTATTACACAACGAGAGTAGCTTCGTCGTTACGTACTCAAATGGATATAAACGTAATATGGCAATTCATTGGCAAGATGATGCCGCGGCCGGTATATTTGTTGTCTTGATATCTACCGTTCGCTAGCTAGAATCCTCGTCGCGATTTGGAGACAAAATCCCCCGCGCGCCGTCAAGTACTACAAGTGACGCGCGTGAAATAGCGATTATAGCGGAAATAAGTGGATAAAGTTTATCTTTTAAACAAATCAAATATTTTCTATAAGAAAAAAAAGTGAAACCCACCAAGCAAAAAGGAGCAAGGAGGTAAAAACCCCACATGCCTAAGCCCGAGGAACATAGAGACATGCCAAAACATCATCACTGCCCTCCTGCAAGTCTATCTTTCAAAATAAGCGTGACACAAATAAAATAAACACGCGTGCGCTATATATTGAAATTGAAATTGAAATTGTTTACAACAATACGAGTAAGAACCGGCTGCTGTCTCTGGCCCCCCCCTTTTGCTATGCTCAACTTGTTGTTGGACTTCTAAGCGTGAGGTAGACCGTGAACCACTAATCCCAACCTCTCCAATGGCAGTAACGATACCGTCTAAAACATACCCGTATCCAAGTATTTATCATTTTCTGATCTATACGTATTTTTCTTGGATACATTATGAAAAATAAAATGTCGCTAATCTCCACGTTACGCGGCCTGCTCCAACCGCTGCGGGGTCGCTGATCAGCAAGGCTGTCCAGCTTGAGCTGGTCGAGGCGAACCTGCCTGACCTCGGCTCCCGTGCGACTCCGGTCGTGCCGGAGCTTGGGGGGAAAGGCAGGTGAAAAACCCCCCTCGCATAGGTCGTCGTCGGTCCCGTCTCGATCCGTGCTCAACCCCGCCCGAGGTATTAGCCGCTCCTCCCGACGCAGCTCGCCACCTAGCCGAGTCTTCTCTCCTCCTTCGGGGGCTGAGAAGAGAAAATAACTAGGCTGCAGACGGTGTCCGGCTGGCTCTCCTGCCCCCGAGCCAGATATTCTCCTGCCCCTGTCCTTTTCCCGTCTGTTTCCAACACCTATCTGATCGCGCTGTGGCCGTCCGTACCCTCCCCCGGTGGTTTACGTTGTTAGGGGGCCGCCTTTACGAGCAATGTGCCGTTACGATAACCCTAGGCACAATGCCTGAGGCAGCCTATCGATAACCGGGTACCGACTAGGGGAGGGGTTGGAAGAACACATGGATCGAGTCGCCGGTCCTCAAAAGATGGTGGGTACGGGATTTTTCCAAAAACCCCCCGTACCGGGCTTTTCCGGCGGCGGGCGATCCTAAGGACCGCCGCCGCCAGACCGTGCCGCTCCTCCGGCTGCGACCAGCCTCCGTCCTGCGTAGCATCAGGCCTCGCCCCCAGGGGAGACCTAAGGCTCTCGCATGGCTGGCGACTGCTAGTCAGCGCTGTCCCTAGCGCTGCTTCCCAGCTGTCCGCCGCCAGCTCCAACACCCTCGTCCCTCCGCTGATCCGTCCGTACCCCATTTCGCCAACAAATATTTCGCAACCGCCGCCCCCGCCCCATCGTCGGGAGAGTATCTGCGAGTATTTAGTCGCGAAAAAGACATCTCGGACTGGCCGAGCGGGAGATCCTTGTGCCGGTGTACGGATATTATGTTTTTCCAAGACCCTCCGTATAGGGCTTCCCGACAGCTGCCGATCCCGCGGATCGCAGCTGCCGGTACCTCGTTCAGCCCCCTACCGAGCCAGACATGGCACGGCTATGGAGTTACCAGCGCCCACCGCGTGGAGGTAGAGGTAGGTGCCGACGGGCATGCGAGCGCACCCCTCTCCGGGGCCGCCGCCGCTGCGCCGCCGACGGGCGCCGCGTGCGCTATATAGATCATATACACACTTTATACCTCTCCCTCTCTCCCTCTCCCTTTCTTTTTCTCCCCACTCTTTTGTACTCACTCTCTTTCCGTCTCTCCTCCTCTTCATGTCTTCCTCTTTCTCTTTCTCCCTTCCTCCTTCCCTCTCATTCACATGCACACCGAATCGGATATGCACATCATGACAACGCATCTACCACCTATTGTTTCTCATACGCACATTATTTAACACACATACGCGGATTTACTCATATGTCATTGAGGCACATCGTTGCATTTTCATCTATGGCGTTGTTGCACGCGCATACGTACGCAAGCGCGCCCGAATTACTCGGACATACACAAACTAATGCACACTGCCCATCATTGATCGTTAAGTAGTGTTACCATGTGCAGTGAAACGTAGTTATATTCCCTTTCAAACATGCCCCGCCGTACAATTTTATTTGCTAGGGGTGTCGTTAACGACAAGTAATCCTCGCTCGGTGCGCTGACACCGTATTGACCTATTTGTTCGACGTGATAGGAGTGCTAGTCTTGACTTAAGGTACTTCAAACTTAGCTCATCAAATTCAATAGTCCGTCGTATGGTATGTCTACAACAGCTATCCTCATGTTTGACCACATTTGCGATACACGGTTGCATCCTTTTGTCAGTCTTGCACTCTTGGTTCCCCACCTTCTTCCTTATCTACAATAGTGTTTTTTTTGTAATTCGACGTATTGTCTCAATATTGATTGCACAATTTTGTATAAGAGTGGATTCGTACATTATATCCTTGTACAACACAGCTTTATCATTTTCATTGTATGGGACTGGTGAATCAATGACGTTGTACACAAGTATCAATACTACATGTCAATAAATCACTGCCGCGTGTGCGGTTCCGCTTGGAACCGTGGTTCCGACTAGGGCCTCCCTTTTTTAATATTAAGTGTACACCAACACCAAGATCTCCCGCTCGGCTAGTCCAATATTTCTTTTCATCACCATGTACTCCTTGCATGCTCCCCCGTTCGCGGACGGAATTTGTATCCCGTGAGTTTTTTGGGGGCGAAGAGGGCACGGCCGGATTTGCGCCGGCGGCGGGCGTTGGAGCAGGCAGCGGACATCCGGGAAGCAACGCGAGGGAAGGGCGCTCGATGGACGTCCACCAGCCTTGCGGATGTCGAGTCTCTCTTGGCGGCGAGGCGAGACGTTACGCAAGCCGGAGGAGGGTTACAGCCGGAGGAGCAACGCGATCAGGCGGCGGAGGTCCACATGATCGACCGCCGCCGGGAAACCCGGTGCGGAGGGTTTTCGGCTGAACTATTTCCGTACTCGACACCTTTTGAGGAACGGCGCCAAGTTCCACGAGTTCGACCATCCTCTTCCCTAAATTGAAATTGAAATTGAAATTGTTTACAACATGTACCGTATGCGCCGGTTTTTCACCAAAAGCCGTATGCGCCGGCTGCTGTCTCTGGGCCCTCCCAACTATGCCATACAGGGAACTTACAAGTCAGGGCTAGACCGTTAACCACCTGAATCCAACCTCTCCAAGGGTGCTCGGGGGTTTTACCCCCCCCCCCCGGGGAGGTGTGCAAGACGAGGCGAGGGTTGCGTGCAATTAGGGTCGTGCAAGGGGGCAACGTGCGGAGGCGCGGCGGGAGGTCGTGCGGGATTTTATGCGGTATATGAGTAGGAGGTGATGTAGCCATTGGACAGTATGCGTGTGGAGCTGTGCAAGGATGCGAGACGTGTCGATGCGTGCTTTGGAGATGAGTTTGTCAGGAGGGTCTGTGCGGGATGTGAGTAGGGAGGTGAGACTCGTGATGGTGGAGGAGTGCGGTGTACATGTGCGGCTCATGACGACGAGAAGGATGTCAACCACTGTGCCTGGCCAGTGGCTGCGGATGGCGTTTGCAAGGGGTGTTTATTTGGCACGGATGAGGTGAGCTGTGTGGGAGAGGTTATTGTCCGTGCAGTACTTCCACTCTCCTATCTTAATCTTTTTTATGGATGCGTATCGGCGGCGGCCGTTTGTGTGACCGACAAATCTAGGTTCGAGAAGGCGAATGAAATCCGGTTTGTGTGCGGGGGGTCGTAGCGGGGGGGGAGTATCTCAGGGGGTAGGACGGCGGGACACGAGGTTAGGGAGTCGGGCGAGAGACCTTCGTCAGCATCAACAAGGCGGGTGGGCATGTGAGTGGGGTGAGGTGGGTGACAGTCAAGGGGAGGGTTGGCAAGAGAGGGGGAAGCAAATGATTTGATGGGTTTGTTACCGAAGTCTGCGGTGATGGTTTCCCAGCGGCCTCCGTTGTGGCGTTCCAGTAGGGAGAGTAGGAGTTGTAGCGCGCTGTTGTGTCGGTCTTGTCTTAGGCCAGACATGGTGGGGCAGTTACCGGCCATGTGGCCGTTGCTAGTGAATTCGCCACATAGGGGGCAGCGTAGGGTGGGGTTATGGGTGAGTGGGCGGGTGTTGTGGACTCCCCACATGAATTCTTGTTTGTGTGTGAACTGGATATTCGTGAGGGTTGAGTGTTTTTTGTGGAAAGAGAAGTCGGCGCCGTCCTCCGCGGCGTGGGCAAGGAGGGCACCATGTTTTGTTGTCTGCGATAGGGTTGTGTGTGTGTGTGTTTGATGTTGTAGGTGTGTGCGTTAGCTTTGAGGTTGGTGTATTTGTACGGTATGGGGTCTCCTAGGGTTTGTGGGATGAGGGTGTATGGCCATGTCCAGTGGCCTATCGTGACCTCTGAACCTGTGGTGTATGTGGTGTCGGGTGGGTGCCCATCCGCGACATGGTTAGCGAGTGCGTCAGCGAGGTCGTTACCTAGGGAGTGGTTGTGTGCTTTAATTTTGCCGATGTGTGTGCGGATGCCTGCGTCGCAGCGGGTTTTGAGGGTGTGTGTGATGGAGTGGAGCGTGTCTCGGTGAATGTTGTGCCTGTAGGCGGAAGGGCAGTTTAAGTAGCCTTGTATGAGGCGTAGGGAGCACGCACTGTCGGTAAGGAGGTGGGTGCGGCCGAGTTGGAGGCCTATGTCTATGCCGGCTAGTTCAGCGCGATTTATTGTGTGCGAGGGAGGGGTAGAGGTCACCATGATTTTGATTTTGGTGTCCGAGGCGGGGTGGGTGGCTGCCGCTCCGAGGGGGGGACGAGCCTCCTTTTTTCGAGCCGTCTGTGTAGACAAAGTCCTGCCAGTTCCAAGCAAGAGTACCTCTGGTGGGGTAGTATGTTAGTTCCATGCGTTCCGGGAGGGGGTATGTGATGGGGTGAGTCGGGTTTGGGGGGAGGTGGTATATGCCTGCCGAGTGGGGTGAGTAGGTGTCGAGGAGGTGAGGAGGAGGGGTGGTGATGTCGGGGTTGGGGAGGTGAGTGTCGTAGATAGATTCGAGAGTGTTATGGAGTGCGGTCATGGCTGTGGGTGACGGTAGGGTGGAGAGTGCGAGGGGGTTGGCGACGAGGTATATGTCGACCATCCATCGTGTGCCGAATGGGGTAGGGGTGGGAGTGCATGTGTGTTGGTCAGGGGGAAGGAAGGTGTTTGCGTCGTTGGGGAGGGTGTAAAGGTGGTGGGTGTATGGGGAGTTGATGTACTTGGAGTGGCGGTAGGGTGTGTGTTCCCATCGGGGAAGGATGAGGATGGTTGCGCTGGGTGTGTGAGGGGCTGTGAGATGTGCGCTGGTGATTGCGTGTTCCATGGCGCGGCGCGTGCATTCGTGGTCGTATTCGGGGTTGGCGATGTTGGTGCCTTGCCATGTGTGGGGGGCATTGCTGCCACTAGATGAGAAGACTAAGTCTTCGGGGTAGAGGGAGTGGTAGGTGTGGGAGTGAAGGGATTTATTGAGGGGGTTGGAGTTGAGCTCTGTCTGTATGCGGAATGTGTGGCGGAGAGCTGTGAGGAGGTCTTCTCTAGTGGCCCATCTATTCCGGGTGGTGGTGGCAGGTGTGGGTAAGTGGATTTCTGAGCGGGAGCCAAGGCGAGTGAGGAGGTGGTAGACCTCCTCTTCGAACGTGTGCTGCGAGAGGTCGGGGCGGAAGAGTTGAAAGAGATGGCGGACGCGGGGGCCGTTGAGGGTGGTGACCGCGCGGCCGTCGGGAGTGCAAAGTACAGTTGTTTCGTGGAGTGACGGGTGTGCGTGGATGGCGAACTTACCGGTAGGGAGCATGTCGAGGTCGGGGTTGATGGGGTCATGGTTGAATGTGATAAGGGGGTGTGTCCAGGGAGGGGGGGCGGGTTCGGGCAGAATGGGTGTGGTGGAGGGGACAAAGCCGGAGTTAAATGCTCTGAGGGCGGTGGGGCCGGAGGGGGTCTCACTGATGGTGTCGTGGAGTTGTAGGCATGGGGCCCACTGGACCTCGTGGAGGCGTGTGAGGTCGTGTTGTTGGCCTCGAGCACACCACTCGCACTGCCATGTGGCGGGTCCCTGAGCTGGGCGGCATTGGGAATGTATGGCAAAGTGCGGGCATGTGCATCAGGTGGAGGTGAGTTCTGCGTGCAGTGGGTCATGACAGATAGAGCAGGCGGTGGGGGAGGGGTTGGGGAGGCATACCGATGTGGGGGTGGAGGAGATGAGGCGGAAGCCATCGTCGAGTTGTAACTGAATGTCCCATTCCGTGAGGTGTTCCGGGGCCCATTCAACCATGTACTGCGTTTGGCCGTATTATGTGTCCTTGTGTTTGGAAATGATGCGCGTTACGTCGCAGGGGGGGTAGTGGTGGTCTGAGGGGGTGAGGTATTCTGTGACTAAGTGTGTGGTGGGTGCGGTGGGGGTGGGGTGAGTGGTGCGGGAGGTGTAGATGCCGGATGAGAGGGTGGGGGGTGTTCGAGGGAGGTGTGGGGAGAGGAGGGGAATCCATGAGGGGTGTATAGTGGTGGGGGGGATGCTTGTTTGGGAGTGAGGCTTGTGAGGGGGAGGCGGTTATGGATAGTATCGAGGGGTTCGGTGAGGATTGCGGCAAGGAGGCGGATGGGAATTGAGAGTGGGGTGGTGGACCCCGTGAGTGTGGTGATGGATTTGCATGATTTGAGGATGAAGGAGGACGAGGTGGCTCTGAGGAGGACTTGTGGCCACGTGGTGATGTTATTTTTCCAGAGGGGGTGAGGCGGGGGAGGAGGGAGGCGTGAGTTTTGCGGGGAGAGAAGTCGCAGTAGGCTTGCTTATATGTGTGAGGGTCGGTGATGTGTGTGGCTTTGTCCCGGAGTGAGGCGAGGAGGGCGTTGTCTTGAGTGGTGAAGTGGGCGCGGAGTGTGGAGGCGATAGGGTTGGTGAGGGAGAGTGGAGGGATGTTGTGGAATAGGGTGCCCGCATCGCGCTGAGCTCTGACCAAGCACTTGAGTGTGGGTGGGGTATAACAGGTTGACATGATGGATTCCGAGGGCCAGTGGGATTACGTGGTGGATAAGGTGCGGATGTGTGCGCGGGCCATGTGGCCTCTATAGCATGAGTTGTTCATGATTTTATATAGGTGGCAAACTGTGAGTTGTGCGGCGTAGGCTTTGAGGGAGGGGAGGCCGTATCCTAGGTCGGAGGTAGGGCGGTGGAGGGCGGTGCGGGGAAGGTTACGTACGGAGGAGACGGCGGAGCGGAGTGCGCGGCAGATTTGTCCTTCGAGAGTGTCTAGTTGGGAGTCGGTGAAGAGGCCGAAATGGATTTCCGATGAGGAGGGTGAAATGTTTTCCGATGAGGAGGCCACGGATGACCCTGATTCTGCGGGATTGTGTTAGTGGGGAGGTGGAAAGGGTGTTGATGAGGGATGCGGTGGTACGTTTGAGTTCGTGCCAGTGTTTGGTGAAGTTGAGGGAGGTGTTCAGTTCTACCCCTAGGACGCGGTATGTGTCCGTGGGGCCAATGAAGAGAATGGGGGCCGGGGTGGAGTTGAGGGTGATAAACTGAGTTTGCATGCGGGATGCGAGGAGGGTAGTGTTGGCGAGGGTGAGGGTGTTGCCTGTGCGCCAGAGGGCGCCGGTGATGCAGCATTTGCGGATGTTGACGGTCATGCCCGTGTAGGCGCTGGAGAGGGAGAGTTTCCTGAGCTGGATGGTCATGTTGGGGGTCGAGCCCGTGGCGAGGCTGAGGTCGTCAGCGAAGCCGTGTCCTGGGTATGTGGCTGTGGGTTCTGTGGGGTCGACGTTAGTGGCGGGGGGGCCTGGGCGGTAGCCCCGGCCTCCCACCGTGAGCCAGCGAAGGAAGGGTTCGAGGAAGAGGGTGAATAGAAAGGGGGAGAGGGTGTCTCCCTGGAGGGTTCCACGATTGATGTCGATAGAAGGGGTGGGGCCATGTGGTGTAATATAATCTGTGGTTGAGACCCCGTAGAGGTGTTCGCATGTGTCGACAAAGGTGGGGGGCATACCGAGTTGGCGCATGTGTTTGAACATGATGCGGTGGTCCGCGGCGTTGAAGGCGCCTTTGAAATCCGCGTACATGACGTAGATGTCTTTGTTGTGGAGTTTCGCGTCCTCCATCGCCATAATGAGGGAGGAGAGGGCGTCGTGGATGCTGCGGTGTTGTTGGAATCCGTCCTGTTGGTCGCTGAGAATGCCGTGGGTTTCGGCGTATTTCGAGCCTGCATCTTTGATTAGTGCTATCCATAGTTTAAGGAGGTTATTCATGAGGGCGATAGGGCGGTAGTTGTCGAGGAGGGAGGGGTCGCCTTTTTTATGTAGTAGGCATGTTGTGCTGTGGCACCAATCAGGAGGGGTGTAGGACTTGTGGGCGAGGAGGGAGAGGAGAGAGAAGAGGGCGGAGCGGGTCGCCGGTGGTAGGAATTTGATTATTTCATTGGGGAACCGTCGGGGCCGGGGGCTTTGCCGGTGCCTAAGGAGTTGAGGGTTGTATCGAAAGTGTCGCGGGTAACCATGTCGGCAAGGGTGAGAGAGGGGTCACCGCGGGGTTCGATGGTAAAGTTGTCGGGGTTGTCGGGGAGTTCCCACGGGGGGGTGGGCAGTTCGTGCGGGGTGGCGCGGCCGAGTTCGGTGGCGAAGTGAGAGTGTACCGCGTCAATGACGGCGGAGGGAGAGGTTGCGGTAGTGTTATCGGGTCTAGTAATGCGGTTGAGGGTGGAGGCGGCGCCGGCGGGGGGTAGGAGGCCGCTTTTAATTTTCAATCGGCGGTGGGAGAGTTTGGGGCAGGTGTCGTAGACCGTATTGGCTCGAGTTTTTAATTTTTTAGCTTATCCGTGGTGGTGGCGTGAAGGACCTGGCGTATGCGTGCTTGGCATTGTTATTTGATGGCGTCAGGGGAGATATAGTCAGTTGTGTTTAAGAGGGCTTGGGCGAAGGGGAGGGGGCCGTTGTTCTTGCTGCATTTGCGGAGTTTGAGTATGTGAGTGCGGGTTTTCTTTGTAAGCCAAGTAGGGTCAAGGGACGCTTGGGGTGGGCGGGTTTTTTTGGCGGGGAGGAGGGGCCAAACTGTGGCTGCGTGGTCCATGTGTTGGGAGAGGAGTGTAGTGAATTGTGAGGCAAGGGTGTCGAGGGTGTCGGGGGAGGCCGAGGTGTGTGAGGTGTTGGGAATTTCTGCGTGGAGGGCGGCCGTTTGGTTGATGAGGTCGGGGGAGCTGGATTGGTACGCTTTTATGTGGTCGGGTGTGAGGGGAAGTCGAAAGTTGAGTTTGCGCGTCGTGTGATGTGTGTGGGGGTGGGTATGGGGAGGGGGGGGATGTGCCATGAGGGAGAAAGGGGCGGGAATGACGAGGTGGATTGCAGAGTGGTCAGTGAAGTGGGAGGGGGGGGGGGGAATATCGAGCAAGAGGACGGTGGGAGGGAGAGAGGTGAAGGGGGCGTGGAGAGCCAGTGGTCAAGGCATCCCCCGCTGCGGGGGAAGGTAGGGATGGGGTTGTGGAGGGGTTGGAGGTGGGATTTTAGGAGGGAGGTGAGGACAGGGTGACATGTACATGTGGTGGTGGTTGTTTGGAAGTCCCCTCCCCATAGGGTGCGGTGTTGCGGGTGGTCGTCAGCAGGGCGGAGGCCCCATGCTGCGACTTCTGCATATAGGCGGGTTAGTTGGGGGGTGTAGAGCTGGGGCATGTAAGTACCTATAAGGAGGTAAGGGGTGCCTGAGTGGGGGACGATTTTTAGTCCGGCGATATGGTGGATGAGGTGGGGGGGCGGGGTTAGGACAGTGGCAGACTGGAAGGAGGCTCTGCGGACCGCGAAGAGAACGCCTGCGTTGGGTAGGGGCACAGGTGAGTAGCATGGTCGGGAGCTTTTGAGGTGGTATTGGGGGAGGGCTATGCGCCAGCGGGATTTGTGGGTGTCGTGGTTGGTTTCGGTGAGGATAAGGACGTCCGGACGGTGTGAGGTGGAGAGGTGTTCAACATGCATAATGGAGGTGTGGAGGCCGCGGGTGTTGAGGTGGATGAGGTGTAGTGGTTGGGATGTGTGGTATGGGAGGATGGGGGGGGGAGGGAGGGGGTGGTGCTGGGGGGGTCGTCGGGGGGGCATTCAACTACGGGTGGAGGTTGGAAGGGAGGGGGGAGGAGAGGGGGGAAGGGGGGGAGAGGTTGTGGAGGGGTGGGGAGCTGAGGGGGGGAGGGTGGTGTGGGGGGGTGGAGGGCGTCGAGAAGGAAGGGGCGTCCATGTGGGAGGGGGGCGGAGCGGAAGGTGTGGTTCCATAGGAGAGTGTGGAGGGAGTATACCGAGGACCGGGGGTCGAAGGGGGGGGGGTGTATGGTTGGTTCGGGGGGGCTGTGGTGATGAAGTAGGTGTGTAGGAGGGCGTGGGTTCCGCACGACCATGCTCCGTCGGAATCGTGCTGGCGAGGTGGGTTGAGGGAGCGTAGGGTACCGACGGGAGGGGGGGGGGGAGGAGTTCCAGTCTGAGAGAAGAGGGAGAGAGCGGGCGAGGAGGTCGGGCGGAGGAGGGTGATGAAGAGAGTCAATCCATGTGGCTGAGGTGTGAGTGAGGTGTAGGAGGCCGAAGTGGGAGTGTTGCCATGTGAGGACGAGGAGAGAGTGGTTAGGCGTCCCCGGACGGGGGGGGGCGCCTCGGTTGGCGAGGTTAGTCCACTGACTGGGGTATTGGGAGTTGTGGTGGTGATTATCGACTTCGTTGTTAGTGATAACGGTGTACGAGGCGGTGGGAGTGGAGTGGAGTTTGGTCATTGTGGTAGCGAGGCAGGATAGGTTAGAGAGGTCCTGATATTTTCCCCATTGGAAGGAGAGGACATCAGAGGTATCGAGGTAGCCTATGGGGGTGGGGAGGCCGTATTCAAGGTTTAGGTCGAATAAGTAGTTATGCAGTGCTATGCAGCAGGTGCGGGGGTTAAAGTGGGCCGGAAGAGTTGAGTGAGTCGCGGTGTTTACAGTGTGTCTGCGGATGCCGGGTTGGGGGGCGGGGAGTGAGGTGTGGGGTCTAACCTCGGGGTTGTCCTTAGGGGGACTAATGATGACAATCGGCCGTGTCGGCCGGGGGTGACCTGTGGGGGCTGTTGGAACCGGGGGGAGGGGTTGGTGGCTGTTGGGGTGTCGTTGGTCTCCTCTAGGTCGTCCTCCAGCAGATCGTCAGAGTCGCCGAGGTCCAATTCTTCTTCTCCATGAGAGGAGGGGGGTAGGGGAAGGTGGGTGGGGTCAGCGGAGAGGAGGGGGACTTGTGTCGAGACCGGGGGAGGGTGTGGCACGGGGGTTTGGGGGGGGGGGTGGTGAGGTCGTAGTGGTGTGTGAGGGAGGGGTGCGGGGGGTCGCGGGGTGGGGGGGATGGGGAGGTTTGCTTGCGGGAGGGGCGGGAGTGTTTGGTAATGCCCGCAGGGGGCGCGGGTTTGAGCGAGGGGTCCGTGGGGGGGCGTGGGTGGGGGGGGGGGAGTCCGCATGGTCGGGTGGTGTGGAGGAGGGAGGGAGGGTGGGTGTAGGGGATGAGGATGAGGAGAAGAGAGGGTAGGTGTGGGGTTTGGGGGAGCGGGGAAGGGGGGAGGGGGTAGTGTGTGGTGGTGGGGGGGGGGGGTGGGGAGGAAGAGGAGTCCATGGGTTCGGAAGAGTCCTCTGTGAGGATGGGGAGGGGGGAAGGGGTAATAGTGGGTGGGGGGGCTGTGGGGGGAGCTGAAGGGTTGGGTGAGGGGTTGATGTGAAAGGAGGAGGTCGGAGGCAGGGTGGGATGTGGTGGAGTGGTGGAGGGCCCATGGGTGGGAGGGAGTGCGGGTCGGGGTGGTGGAAGATATTTGGATGTCGGGGAGGGAGGAGAGGTCGAGGGGAAGGTCGTCGTCGTCATGCATGTGGAAGTCGGAGGGCTCCAGGTGCCACTGGTTGGTGATGTGGTTGTCCGTGAGGTGGCGGAACCATTGGAGAAGGAGAGCGGGGGGGTTGCGGTGGAGAGTGTAACGTTTTGTGAGTGTGAGGGGAGGCGGAGAAGGGGTGGTGGTGGAGATAGGGTCCGTGACGGGCCCTACCAAAGGTGGAGTAATGGTGGGGGGTGATGGTGAGGGTGCAGGTTGACTGAATGCGTGCTCCTCTGTGGGTGTATGTGTGGGTGAGGGGAATGGTGACTGTGCTGTTAGTGGAGATGAGGATGCAATACATTTCGGTGTTGAGGGATATCTGTATGCTGGTGGTGATGGTGGGGGAGTTGGAGGGGTGTGAGCGGAAGTAAGAGCCATCAGGGAATTTCTTCAGGGTTGTGTAGTGAGAGAGGCTGAGGGGGTGTTGGGGGGGGGGGCGGATGTGGGGGTGTGGTGGGTTATATATTCTGTGGATGTTTGAGATAGGAGGGTGTATAACCAGTGTGTGGGTTGGATGGTGCCGTCTGAGTTGATGCAAGGGAGGGAAAGGGAGTGGCGGGGCTGGATGAGGACTGTGGTGAGGCAGGTGTCAGCCCAGGACGAGCCTGGAACGTGGCCTGTGACGGGGGGGTGTAATGGTAATGGTGTGAAGGTGATGGTTGGGGGGTACGGGTTCATAGGGTGAATATGAAAATATGTGAAGGGATACAAGGCCGGATTGTGAATGAATGGGGTTATTGGGCAGGTGGAGGATATTTACCCAGAAGGAGGATGGGTCGGACTCGATCGGGGTGGGAGTGTCCAGCGGCTGGAGGGCGTCCGCGAACTGGAGGATGAACTGAGCCGGCTCAGATAGGTCTTCGATTCTGCATTGGGGGTGGGTCGTGGGGGCTGATCCGGCAGAGGTGAGTGCGATCGCGAGGTCGGAGGTGAGTAGGTCCTGTAGTAGAGCGACTGATTCTTGGCCGGTGATACCGGGGAAGAGGGGGGAGCGGATTTTCACCCTTCGGCATGAAACTTCAGGAGCTGAGGCATCGCGTAGAAAGTGAATTTTCTGCTGTCTTAGTTTATTCAGGAGCGAAGGGGAGGAGGCTGCAGAGGGGGGCACTGGACCGGCCGAACGGAATTCACGCTGGCGTGAAGCGAGTTGGTACAGGAGGCCTACCGCTATACAGGAGGTGGGAAGAACCAGGCGAATTTCTTGAAAGCACGTACGCATATCGTCTGGTAGGGGAGTGGTATCGTCGCATTTCGGTGCTGTGGGGTGGCGTGTGCGGGTGGTGTTCGCGGTCCATCGAGTGTGGTGGGCGAGTTCCCGTCCGATTATATTTTTAATGCGGCTGGGGAGATCAGTGAGGTCGTTGAGGCACTCGAGGAGCCAGCGGCGGGCCATCGAGCAGGCCGACGTGATCGGATCGGGGTGGGTCGGATCCGGCAAGAAGACGCCGTGGATCCAGAATCGAGCAAGGTGGGAGGGGGTGGTGGAGTACTGGCATGTAAGGAGGAACGAGTCGACCATACGGGTGGAGAAGTCGTCGGCCTGTCCCAGGGCCATGGTTGACCGGGGGGGAGTCAAGACCAGGGGGGTGTGGAGTCCACGACGGAGAGGGAGGGGGTCCAGAGCTGTGCCCAAAATCTGTTGGGGGTGGGTTAGTTGGGAGGCGGTGAGAAACGGGGTCAGTGGGTGCCCTGCGAGTTTGTTCCTGGGGTGGTAGAGGTCCGTGAAGCGGCCTTGCGGCGGGGGATCCCTCAAAAGCGCCTGCCTGTAGGTGGGGGGGGGGGGGGGGGGGGGGTAGGGGTCGAAGACATAGCGATCGAGCATGATTCCGAGTGGTGGAGATTAGTAGTGGAGTTGAGTGTGGATTTTCGAGTAGGTTTTTGAGAGTATTGCACGTGTTGGCTGCACGCGACCAGGCCCGATGGGACCTGGGTTTGGTGGATGTTGGCGGCGGACAGGGACGTCCGGACGCTCGGAGGGGCGCGATGTGGCGCGCCGCCATCCGGGGAAGAGGCTTTTTGTAAGCGATGTGTGTTTTTGGTGTGTCGCAGTACTGTGACGGGTACATTTGTGGTTTTCGAAGTGGGTGGCGCGATAGTTGTCGGGGGGATGAAATTCAAATCACCGGAAGCTGCGCCTTTGAGTGTGTACCGTCTGTTGGGGCTACGGATCCACTGACATGGGTGAGCTAGGCTCGAGTGGGGAGAGGTGGATGGTACCAGTAATTCAACGGCCATGTCCACCAGTCTGTCGCTCGATGGGAGGCGAGGCCCATAGCGAAGACGATCGGCGTTGCTCATTCGAGCTACCGATCCATCCCCGGTATGTGGTTCAGTAGTACTTTAGTAGTACTTTGGATCGTTTTACTGTCTTTAGTGACGGTAGGATAGCTTTTTTTCCTCGCATTCCTCTTCCCCAATCGGTACCCATCTATCGATAGGCTACCTCAGACAATGTTCCTAGGGTTATCGCGACGGCACATGGCTTATAAAGGCGACCACCTGACAACTTAAACCACCGGGGGAGAGTACGGGTGGATTCAGCGAGATGAGATAGGTGTCGGAAATTAGACGGAGACGGACCGGGGACATGAGACAATACGGCGCGGTGGCAGGAGCGCAAGCCATACACCGTCTAATGTTGTGGACTTCCTTTCCTTCCCATCTCCCGGAGGGGAACATTAGTCAAGGCTGATTTAGGAAAATCAGGACGGGAGATGCGACTAGAGGGGCGACGGTAATCTCGGACGGGGGCGTGCGTGGATCGAGACGGGACCATCGACGACCCTTGTAAGGGTTTTTTCGCCTGCCTTCCCCCCCCCCCCCCCCCCCCCCCCCCCCCCCCCCCCATATCCGGCACGACCGGAGTCGCACATGAGCATAAGTAAGGTAGGCCCGCCGGGACGAGCGTAGGCTGACCAACTCGGCTGATCGGATTCCTCGCATGCAGCGGTTGGAGCGAGCCGCGCGTCGTGGAGACTAGTGACACATTTCTTTCATAATGGCACGGAGAAACACACACACAAAAGATTCAAAACATGTGTATTTTGTTAATTTGACGGTGTTGTACGGCCATTAGTTAGGACCACGGAGAAACACACACACAAAAGATTCAAAACATGTGTATTTTGTTAATTTGACGGTGTTGTACGGCCATTAGTTAGGACCATGTACATTATGGAGAGGTTGGGACAAGTGGTTCACGGCGAAAGCCCTAATCCTAGGACCTAGATAGCAGATTATGGGACCGCCCATAGACAACATCCGTTAATTCGGTCTTGTTGTAAACAATTTCGACTTGAGAGAACATATATTGCCGAGCCCCGAACAAATCGCCTCATGATGTGAGTCCAATTCGACGGGTTTTGCTTGGCAATGCATATTAGCTATTCTAGAATATTGTGGAAGTCAAATGATTTGCCGAGATTCGATGTTTGAGTTTCTGAACACGTCGATTAATGCTTTTGACGCGCATTGAAAAGGTGCATACAACAATTCTTGTCTTAATAACAGTTAAGCGCATATGCGCAGGTTATGACTGGTTAAACACCGTGTCCGAACGCAACTTACCTTTGGAGTTTTGTCAATCGGGTGTAAATCTACATATGCAAGTTTGTGCGTTTGCCCCATAGCGGCATGCCCAACCCCCCCCCCCCCCCCCCCCCCCCCCGCCGCCGGTGCATCAAATTTGCGCGACCGACGTTCAATAATCTACATCGCAGCACTTTTAGCCCATTGCTTGTGTCGTAACCGGCACGGCGACTGTTTGAAGGAACGTGTCGCACGGGTGCGGCCGCGACAACCCATGTACATCAGCCCGGTAGTGCACGAGTTCCCCCCCCGTATTTCTCGGCGTTATCCATCCTAGGCGCCAAAGCATCACCTAAGAGTTCAAAAGTTTTGTCAAATATAATCGACGCACGATTACATTTTACATGCAAAGGTAAGAAATCTTGTCCGGACTATTGTGGAGGAGTGTACTTAGCAACTTTTGATAGCAACCGCAAGTAAGCATGTTTTTCCGACCACCTCGGGTTGTGGCGCCCCTGGCACTCGTCGGAACAATGCAAGTATTTCTAATTTTGAAGCAGGTGTGTGTGTTATCCATACCATTAACGAGCCATCACGGTCATACTACGGAATCGCACCGTTGCAATTCCTTGGCATGGGGATCACGCGGGCGCCAATTCTACTAGTGGAGCACGTCAACCCCGCCTATACAGGAACCCCACGCTCTTAGCCCCCCATTTTGAAAACATGATGGCCTCACATGCACTTTAGATAACTCAAATTTAAAAGACCTAGTTATCTTTGAGAGCGCCCACAACAACATCACAACACTAATTGTGCCCTTGCAATCCTCAAGGGTTAAGACCTATGGTAAATGATCAACATTTAGATAAATCTAACGTGCTGGCGAAACTTCGATGGCTTGTGAAACAATTGTTGTGCAGCTAAACAGTAGCTTGCGACGAAAATGGAGGTCGTTCGGAATGCACCATCGGTCGTGCCTCGAAAAGATACTCTTTTTGCGTAACTGATTTCACCTTTTGTCCACTCACCCTCGTCCCCTTAATAAGACGAGTGTGTGGAATAACTCCATCACGTACGGCTTTCTAACTCACTGTGCACTTGCAAGGCACGTGGTCTACATCAAGATCATGGGCTTGTGCGCCAAAATGCGTACTGAATCCACCAAAGGGTGAGGGCCGAAAGACAACAATTATGATGGTAGCCAATATCTCTACACTCATATGTCGAGCTATTGTAGCGACACAATCATTCGAAGGTGCAAATCTGACGGAGACGCTTCAAGATCGCCTACTTCATCCCGGTTTATACTTGCTTAGGGAAAGAAACACATGTTGGTATCACGTACTATTAGCCGGGACTCATGATAGTGCAAGACTCCCTTTTTTGAAAAGTATTTCCCCCTTACATTGTCATTTGATGCCTCGCGCTTGCTCTTCCGCCTTGCCTGTCGATCGCCGCAATGCGCGAAACTATAAATGGATAGATAGATACGACGAGAAGATGCAAGCGAGCGTGTTGAGTGTATGTATGGGTTGGAATGATGGGCTTGAGTTCCTTGCGTATGGGCAGGGCAGCAATGCTATTACAAACCTTTCCCAAATGTCCGAAACGCAAACGATCAGATCCCCAAGCCAATGCTTCTATTAAAATTTCATTCAAAAAACGATGAAAATGGGCAGCCAGCTCGTGGCACAGCCTGTAGAGTGGTAGGGTCACCCACTATCAGAAACAAACATGATGAGCAAAGAATAATGACAAAAACCGTTAATTCGCCGCCACTATTCCTGAATCGTCTGCCAGGACCAATAACTTGGAAGCATCTCGCGATGCGGACTCGGCAGCAAGATGAGTAGCTGCCTACTAGCGTGCCGTCATCCACCTTTCCCCCTCTCAGCTGTGGATTGGAAGCGGATTAGCGACGCTTTCTCGCCGTTGCTTACCCGAAAGCTTCGTTTGCCGGGCCCGTTGCGCTGTGCGTCCACAGCACCGCCCTTGGCACTAATGGACGAGGGGCTGCCGTCGAGAGAACCGGGGAGAGGGACCACCGACGAAAACTCTTCCGCGTGCGCGCTCTCTACAGCCGCCAACGTGAGCGGGCCCTGATTTCCCTTGAAAAACTCGTAATTTCTGTGCAGCTGGTCGTACAGTGCTTCGCCGGCACTGGGGAACATCTGCCACCAAACGCGGTACAGCGGAAAAGTGATGACCGAGTAGAATCCCAGCTGGTTCTGCCCCACCATCGGCCCCGTTTTGAAGCGATCCATGAGCGGAGATATGGGGCGGTTCTCTGCCCTTTCCTGCGACGACGGAAGGCAACGCACCGAGTCAGAAACATTCCGAGTAGCGCATTTGAATACATCAATCAAACGGCTAGAATCCCTCCTACCCACCCGGGAGATGTGACCGTATTGGATTCGGATTCATATCGATTTTCATATTGATTTTCATATTGATTTTCATAATCTGCGTTTCCTTTTCATAATCTTCGGTTTCCTATACTCCACCTCAGTGCCAATTACCGTTGCAGCGCAATACTTGGACATGGTAAGGCGGGTGTTGCGGAGGTTTTATTTTCACGACAGGGAAAAAAATTCACAACGCCATTCAACAAATGGCGGTGTACATTAATCATTCGTAATCATACCAATAGAACCGAACGCTATAAAACATGAGGTGATTACTTGCATGCATTCATGCCCTGCTGCCTTTGAGTGTGGAGGGGCGTGGTGCCATGTGCTATAATATGAAATTCCTCTTCCATATAAATCGACCTCAAGACAACAAACGCCAATCAGTATAACATTCCAATTTCATTAGATGGCAGTGCTTAACGCAAACGTGGATCGTTTCCAACGTCCATACAATTTCCATGAAGACTAAAATGTAGTGGTGCAATTTTACCTCATATTAACATTCGGCCATTATATTCACATTTAAGGTGACACAAAGAATACCGCGAGTATCCCATTCACGATGAGACATCACCCCGAGCACGGAAGAGTTGTTTCAGAGCACATAATATAATGGCCAATTACAAAAAAAACAGGTGCAAACATCCCAAGTAAAAGAGAAATAAATAGGTCAGGAATCAGGCCTTTTCGTTTCCTTGGCTTTACACTGAAAGAAATGAAAAAGTAAAAATAAAAGGAGTAGCAAAACACACCCGCTAAAACATCAGGCGTTGTGAACACAAATAATGCCGTTTGATAATCAGCTACAACGCACCGCGCTAGTTCATTAACTATTCAGCCCCTTGACACCAACACACCTCGGGTTCTGGGATTGCAAGGTTGAGAAGATATGAGCAGAGATGTTGGGTATTTTCTGACTGTCAGAGTAACTATGATAATACAGGGGTGGCGTTTACAATGAATGGATGCCTCTATGTGTTGACGCCTTTATCGGGTATGAAAACAAGTCGAGCGAACAGGAGACAAGTAGTCGCTGCTAGTACCAACCGATTGGAATACAACAAATAAGGAGCGGATCAAGAATACAAGGTGGATTGGCGGGAAATTAATAGGAGGGGGCAAGCACCAGATCGCCCTGCGCAAAGAACTCGTCTTCCAGGCGCTGCAGCCACGGGAGGTGCAGCTTCATGGGGAGCGTGCAGTGGCCCAGGTCCGCCGCTTTCATCGCGATCTGCAACACAATACGCTGCTGTTCCGCGTTGAGCTGCACAAAGCTGCCGATGCCGGAAGTATTTAGCTCCGCCACCGAACTAGACTGCCTGCCGGCATTGCCGAGACTCAGCGCCTCCACCACCTTCGTCTGCGCGGCTGCCATCAGTTCAAAATGTCGGCTCATGTCCGTCGCCAGGACGAGTTCGACGAGTTGCGAGCGCAGTTTCCGACGGCGCTCGATTTTGAGGTGCGACACGAAGGAGCCGGGCTCGCGGAGGAGGAGGAGGAGCTCGTGGAGGGCGAAGTTTTCCAGGACCGCTTGATCGTTGAACTGCATCGCGGGCTCCATCTGGACATCCCGCCCACCGCACAATAATGAGGGAGGTTGGGGAGGATGAGTGTGACGGACGAAAATGGGGCGAGCGGACTCCGCGACACAACATCACTTGACAATCAATTCGAATTAAATTCATAAGCATTCTGAAGAAACTCAAACGACAACGCAGTATACATCACATGAATAATTACAGCGAAGTAATGTGATATGTAATTAAACTAAAAACTGTACCTCGGGCATTTCCCGTATTCACAACAAAAGCACAGACAACGATTAATCACATCAATTGACTCATTTGTATTTAAATTTTTTTGGTCGACACACAGATGCGAAGGCCCGGGGTGGCAAACGGCCGCGATGATAATTGGCTGCTGTCGAATTACTGGTCGAGTGTTTGATGGGGTGATAGGCAGGTAAGAGAAGGCCGAATGATGTGTGGGGGTCACTACCTCTTTGTACACCACCCATGAGTTGGTGGTGCCGGGGTGCTTGAAATCGTGGATGGAGGCCGCGAGAACGAGGGCGAGGAGAGTGATGCAGCCGTCGCGACTGCCCGACAGCTCGTCCACGACACCCGACATGGTGAGCATCGTGGCGAGGCGGCAGGTGACGTCCAGCGCATGCGCGGGGCCGTGGTAAGGGTTGTCCTGGTAACCCGCCACCACCACGCGCATGAAGCCGCGAAGGCGGGACTGGCTGATACGGAGCACATCCAGCACGTGCCACGTGTTCAGCACATGTACGGCCACGTGCTCCAGCGCGCGACCGCTCTTTGCCTTGCCGTAAAGGCCCAACGCGTCCAGAAAGACGTTGCTCCCCAGCTCTGCATTTAGTCCGTCCTTGAGCGCATCGTACTCGTCCTGCGGGACGGCCGTGACAAAGAACACCGTAGCCTTAAAAAACACGCTCAACTCAAAGCAGACACATAGGCACGCATTCTTCAGCATGCGAAGCGAGCAGCCATTGCACAACTTTGGTGAGGGATACCCAAATACATACACCGTTCCTGACACTCGTTTTGTATATATACAAGCGAAATGACAATAATACTCCCGAGACAGTCGGCATCAAAACATGGCTTCCCTCGCAAACCCAAAAATCCCGATTATGTCAAAAACATGTTCACTGTTCGGCACCGATGTCATACTACGTTAACGAATGAGGTGCAAGAACGACAAAATCACGAACAGGGGCTTACTATAACCAGTTCATGAGGATGAGGAGCGAGGGAAAGGGCAATCGATCGGGCTGGTCGTCACTCGTACCTGCCACTCAGGGACTTCGGAGAAACCAGAAGTATCCGACAGACGCTGACCACCCGCGCCAAGTTCCACAATGCTATTCGTGCAGCGTTTGGAGGCTGTGCTGCTGCTGCTGTTGCTGTTGCGGTCCACCGAAGTACGTACTGCCGAGGACTCGAGCAGGAAGCGCTTCATGTCTTCATGCATGACGCCGTTGGGTCCGTCAGCGATGTTGTCGAGATTGGGCATGTACAAGTTATTGGACGATACAAGGACGTCTCGTAATTCGCGCGCGCGTTCTCGGACCCGGCGATCCCGGACGCTACCCTTTGTACCCCCCTCACCGATGTCGGCAAGAAAGCTAATAAACATCGTCAGCGGACTCTCTGCGTCGAGCTCACTCACGTCGCGCATTTTCTGAAGGTCAGCGGCCAGCTTTCTGCTTCGCCACCCGAAATACGCTGCAGCAAGGAACATCAGGGCCGCTAACGTGCCAAAACCGATCCCGAGGCCCAAAATCATACTCAGCGCCGAGCTGCTCGGCGGCTCGCAGCGCTGCCGGTCAGTGTCCCAGAGCACTCCCAGATCGGAACACACCTCCGAGTTAAGGGCGCAAACAAATGGGTCGATCACCTCACCGGCCGGGGGCTCAGGGCACGCCAGCTCGACGGAATGAGTGTAGCGAGCTGTTATGCCGCACACGGTAGTCCAAACCTCGAGGCGGGCGCCATGAAACAAGCGATCAGGGTCTACCACCACCCTTAGTGTTCGACCATCGCCCGTAATGGGGACAGGCTCGCCACCCAGAGGAACCGCCGAACCGTCGGATGGCTGTGCGAAAACCACACGGCCATCGCCATCTTCCAGAATCGCCACTCGCGTGAATGACTAGCGTAACAACGACGAACACAGACACACAGAGACACATACACACACGTTACCGATGCAGCGGAAGGATCAATGCGACTGCATTACCCGTTGCATTGAGATATACGCCGAAAGACTAAATAATCTCGCCGTTCACCTTTGAAATGCACTCGTCATCCTCCAATAGGTAGTTTTCAGCGACCAGCTGCGCGACGTGTGCGCCATCGAGACCGAACTCGACTTCCGCTTCGCCACCCACAGTGACAAACGTCCGCTGCGCTAGGTCCGGGGCGGTCGAGCGAATGCCGACGGTCGCCGGGGGCGTCACGCGGACAGCGACACGAGAGGCCTCACCACGGTCGATGCAGTCGCTGGGCTGTACCTCAAACGTGTCGAAGGGGGCACCGTGCGACGTGCAGTTGGCACCACAGGAAACCGCGAGGCCGTGGAAGCCGGGAGCGGGCTCATACACGACGGTGTCATTCGCTGACCACAGGAGGCCCCGCGGAAGTGCGCGGCTACCCTCCATGCTCACTCCCGGGAAGGGATGGGTACTGTTGGTCAAGAGACCCGCCTCAATACGGAGATATCGACCGAGCGCGCCTTTCTGACACATACTGGGCGCCTTAAACTCTGCCTGCGCATCTCGCACAGAAAACATGGGCTAAGGATGAGCAGGCATACCTAAGGATACGACAGCAACCTTGAGATACAAAACGTCGGGGTCGAAAAAGACGGATGCGAGGAGTTCAAACATACCATTTGTTCTACATCAGTCAGCCAGCTGGGTGTCTCCGGGATGCCCTCCCAAAGTACAGTCCACTCCGTCAAGTTGCCGCGGTACTCACGCGCGACGGACAAGCGGGTGACGGCAGGGCGGAACTCTGAAGAGACGCGCTCCAGAACACTGATAGAAGAAAAGTACAGCTCCTTCGGAAAGCCGATGACGATGAAGGGGGTCCCGACACCGGCGTATCGCAGGTTCGGCAGCCAACCCACGGTTTCCTTGGTGTCGTGGTCGGAAGAGCCCAGGATGTTAGCAGCGTAGTACCTTATCATCGATGCCTCGCAAGGCCATATGTTGACGCCGCTCGCCGCGCAGTCCACCTGATTACAGGTCGCCTGCAGGTCACAGCAGGTGGAAGGGCACCTGCGGGCCGTGCGGATGGAGGGGACGATAGAGTCATTTGTCAGCTTCAGTGCGCGGCTCATCCAGAATAAGACCAGGCGCAAATGTAATATGGTGCAAAAGAAAAAGAATGTGGTTTCATAGGACGAATCGGCAAACGGCGAGGATACCTAAAACATCTTGTCAATTCCATCCATCATGGAACTAGTCTAATGGTTCGACACCCCCCCCCCCCCCCCCCCCCCCCCCCCCCCCCCCCCCCCCCCCCCCCCCCCACACACACACAAACACACCACCGCCCCCTCTTGGCCCAACACTCATTTCGTCCATGTACGTCACTGTAAATCATGGTACGTTTATCAACTCTTTATCGGTCCAGACTGCACAAGTTGGATCAGAGTACGGGTACCAGAAAGCTCTTCTAGTCTACCAGTACAAAGATTGTCCTCCCGGTCGGCCAGTCGAGCTTAAATTGCTGTGTAAGTAATGAATTATAAAATCTTTTGAAAAATAACTAACTTGCCCCTCCTCCACCCTCCCTCGAATGAAGGTCGCCTAAGCAAGATACTTTGTCGCTGAGGCCTAATCAAGTTCTACAGCTGATTAACAACATAGCTGAATAATAAAAAATATGAAAAACTAACACTATTAACGGTGGAACAGCCCGTGAATTCAGAAAATAAAGAAAAACCAAGAATGAGCGGAAACTTAATGTACATCATATAATATTTAGGGTTTCATACCTAGGTTTGATGATGACTTACTCTTACATTGCAGCTGGGTTTGTAGCAAGGGTTTGAGAATTCAGATTTAATACGATTTTTTCATATTCGTCGAAAATGATGAAGAGGACTCGTAAACAACACACACACTCGGAGGCAGCTACTGCCTTGCGCTAATCGACACGATTGATTAGAAAATGACGACCACTTTTGGACATACCACAAAAATGTGTAACAATAATACCCTTATCATAATCTGGACATATAACTATTCCGGGAGTTCAATTTAGTAGGTCCTTTGATTGTGTTGCCGAGATGTTGGTTGACGCGGTTAACGTTCCGGAAGTGAAACAAAAATAAAACACACGAGTTGGTGGTGTGCTGTGGGTACCCGTGATTTTGCGAGGAAAAGGAAGGTCCCCATCTTGGGTCGTAAGGCGGCAGCTCTGAAGCCCACTGAATCAGAGTATCAGCGGGATCCTCGAATTCCATAGCGGTCAGCTCCTCTGCAGCGCTCCCACCGATCCTCGTAACGTAGTGAGCCAGACTACCCAGGCGCGGCGGCTCCGTCACCCACCACTCAGTTGACGCAGCGAACGAGCCGTCGATGTCGGTGGCACGCAGCTGCAGCGGCGTTGGAGTGTCAGGAGATGCCGTCATCTCCCCCTCCCCAATAAACTGCGGGCTGTCGTTGTCGGGGACAACCGTTATGTGAGCGAAGGCATCCGGTGTGACGACTGGAGCCCGCGCGGCGCCGAGAGCCTTCCGGAGGACGTGTCGATACGAAAAAGTGTCGCGGAAGTTAGCATCGTTGAGGGGAGGTACGTAAAGCACAGTTCCCTCCTCGTCCAACACCGAGTGCGGTAGCATAGCGCGCGTGATGGGCCGGCTGATATCACTAAGATTTACGTCGGCGTATTTTGAAAAGTCGGGAGCGCCCAGAAACCCAGCATAATTGTTGAAGCTGATGTCGTATAGAGACCCGCGCTCGGGCAGATCGCTGATGACGGTGGCGACCTGTCAAGGTAGTCAGTACAAACACACGATTATTGCCGCTAACCTGCAACATTCAATCGCCGCGCATAATGTTTTTAAGGTCAGTCTGAAACACGATAGTATTTCATATCTTGTTACCCATATTCATGATTGAAAGCGAAAGCATCAATGAAAACACAAAATATGATGTCGAGGTCACAACACCAGCTGGAAAAAACAATAACATACAAGGCCGTCCCGATGAAATGTGTTCTTTTAGTTACCGAATTCTGGCGATAATTGAGGGGGGGGGGGGGGGGATTATGCACATTTATTTCATGGCGATATTTGCGAACTCATTAAGCAGTACATGAACCATCTCAGGGTTAACGGTAGGTAGTTTAGGTTTACCATATACCCTAAGTATGAGGCCAACTGCGAAAAGAAGGTAAAGACTCTAGATAGACTCAAGATAGACTCAAGATAGAGAGAGAGCCTTACGCGCTGGGGCACAACATAGTCAACAACATTATACAGTGTCTGGTGGCAGCTCATCAACATCACAGCACCGGTACTGTTGACACCCATAAAGAGGGGAGGCTAGGGTCACCGTATTGTTGGGTTTTGTAAAAGTGCATGTAATATGGTCATGGTTCCAAAATATGTCTCACCCCCTCTCCATCTTATGCTTGCATGTGAAACATTACACCCTTTTGGACGCGTAATTACGCATCGCTTCAGTAAGAAAATTGTTGCATTGTTTCTAGTTGCTGTTCGGCTACTCCTGTTAAAGTACTACAAGATCCACGCTTAATGTAATATGCTCATAGTTCCAAAATGCGCCCCATTCCCTCTCCATTTCGTGCTTGCATGTGGCATGTTACGCCGTTGTGCACAGAGCAATGCATATTGCTTCGGTAAGAAAAAAATTGGCAGTGAACTTTTTCAACTACCAAGTAGGCATGTTTTGTATAAGTTACGTTCTAGAAGATCTATACATACGAGTTAGTATCTTATTATTTCAGAGGGGGGGGGGCGGACCTAAAACAACATATTTAATCGGAACAGCCTAACTTAATGTGACATATTTTTATTTTTCAGTATAGAATCGATCATCCATTGCGGTAATTATTTTTTCTTTTTCTTGATTCGTGCTGGTTTCCCCTCCTTTCCTGCTATATGTGATTTCTTTTGAATCTTATAATAATGTACTTAAACTTTAAAACCTTACGTTACGGGTACCTGTACCCACGAATTATATAATATATTATTTATTTATTTATTATTTACGTTGTTCGTGCACGTAGCAGTATTTCGTAGATACAGCACAGCAAGTACCCGTACCCTGGTAACATTTTGTTAAATACATGCGAAGGCGTCTTCAATCAGCGATATTATCGATGTTTATTTATACACGAGTTGATGTCTCGGTCAAAAATAACAACTTCAGGAGTGAGTTTTGGTGAATTTTTTTCGCGCCAAAAGACGATGTAGGTACGGTACTGGTGCAGATGACGTACAGGTAACGTGGTTTTTTCTTCTTAGAAAAAAATATATATACAAAGAGGCACGTTGAGAAACCGACCTGATGGCTGTCCACGGAGGCGCCGCCTAGCGTGATGCTTATCCTTTGGTCCTCCGCGATCGAAACGGTGCGTGCGCTTGGCGCAACAGCCTCTAGGAAGCTTATACGCACCTCCGCGCTTGCGCGATTGCCCGCGTCGTCGCGGATCGTATAGACAAAGGTGTCCCCTGTTTCGGAAAACTCTGGGCCAGGGACGTACCACACCCGTTTTGACTGCGCCCGTCCAGGATCTGGGTCCACGACCAGGCTACCCTGAGAAATGGCCTCTCCCGGTACCGGGTCGTCCGAAAAAACAGCGTGTACAGAGCCGTAAACGGGCGCCACCTCAATGAAGGTCGACAGGCTGCCCCCGCCAGCCGCCCAGGCGGAGAGCTCCACCTGTACTTGCCCTTCGCTCGCGACATACGCTTCCACCACCCCTCCATACACGGGCGCTTGGGACGCCACGTACCGGGGGCTAGTCGCGGCCACCGTTCCTTTTGGTGCCATAAACACGGCCTGCACGTATGTCGGTAAGATGCATATGTGAGCAGAGGGAACTAATAAAAGTTGTAAAACAAAAGGTACCCGACGAGGAGACCCATCAGCCCTGTAGCGCGAAAAAGGAAGACGGGTAGCGAAAAATAAAAATAAAAATGCACAGGTACCTATAGTAGGAATCACCGAAACGGTCAGATAAGCGACCAATATCTCGGACTCTAGACCGGTTATGTTATTCATCCACCAAATGCTGTTTTACATATGAGAGGTGACAAAACACGCTACGAGTACAACAAGGTGGCGGGTAGAAGTGTAGAACATACCTCGTTCAGGGGGTTGGGAAGACGGCCCAGAGAAATATGGCGGCCGCCGGCAGTGCTATCAATGGCCGTCTCTGCGTCTCCGGTCTCGTCGAAACGAAACATCACGGCGAGGGTGTCTGGGTAGTCGTCAGGGTTCAGGCGGTGGTGCATTGCACCTATTATTTCATCCTCGGTGCGTTCTGTCCGCCATATGCGCAGCTCGTCCAGCATGCCGTCGAAGGACACTACGGAGTCGAAGGTGTTGCCATAACTCAGCATGAACTGACCCAGCATCACCAGCCCGGGGCGCGTCGGGCGGGGCTGCAGCTGAGGTGGTTGTAACAAGCTGGAGTCGGACACCAAAACGCCATCGCGATACAGCTTGATGGATCCGCTCCTGGGATTTTGACTCACTGCCACATGGTGCCATCCACGGTCATAGTCGAAGCCGAAGGAACAGTTGACACGAGGGCAGTTGTGGATGGTACCCCCGCTGGTGCCCCGCCACAGACCGTACTCGCCTATCATAAGTAAACCCAGCTCGCGCGTGCTTGATCGTACATCTGTATCCCAGCTGATCATGGAAAAGGGTACCGACACAGTGTGCTTGTCCAGCCGCTTAACCCACACTTCCGCTGTTACGCCGTCCGTCAGCGCGCCGTCCTCGTCCCAGTCGAAAAGGGCCACATCCGATCGCTGCGCAGAAAAATACAGAGCCTTGCCGGACCCGCCCGCTACCACGGAGGCCACCACGGCGTCGCAGCGAGGCGCAACCGCCAGTACTAGTAGTAGCCATGGTAGCAGCGGAGTGAGCTTCATTGCCCCGCCGCTGCAGCTACACGCGCGATAGTCTTGGGCCACGGCCGACGGCCCTACGTTTCCTGACAAGCACCGACGAAGCAGTACTGAACAGAATTGACAAGTGTACGAATAAGTAAGTTGCTGTGTAGCGATATGAACTGTGATCTTTCCGCAGTGGATACACGGGTCAGCCTGTGTGAGAGAAGACTAATCCGTTAAATGTGGATTTGTAACTTTGCGTAGCAAGTAGCGCATGTCTATCCACTCGGGCGGGAGGGGGCTTAAGGTGGTAGCGATATATTGCGGCTATGAGACGAGCGCCGTCACGAGTCCCAAGGCAAGGCGGTGTCCAGCAGTTGTCCGCGAGGAAGCTGGTACCGTACTGTATCATGATGGCGCAGGTACACTCGCATCATTGTAGGTACACTTCTGTAGTATATTCATTAATAAGTACTCCTCCGGCCCCAGTCGGTAGATCTCTGTCAAACAATCCAGCAAAATTCGAAAGATCCTGTACGGGTACCCTTCTGCACCCACCGATTGACAGAGATGATACGGGATTGACCCGATCACGCATTGTATGAGGTTTGAAATTTTCTGTGTGTGCGTGATAAAATTAGGTTTGAAATTTTCTGTGTGATCATATTTCAGGGGGGTTTTCGCTGCTTGTTCCTTTTTACTTTGTCCGCCGCTGCGGACGGCGTGGAGGCCGCTTCTTCCTCGGCTGGGATGCCTTCTCCTGCCACGGCGCTCTTCACCCGCGCCATGGGCCGCAAGCGTCCCCGTGCTTCCTCGAGCGGCGCGTGAGGCGCCGCTTGTCGCCTCCACGTGTTGCATTCTCGGCGTGGCCTAAGAGTTTCCTTAGTTTAATCTGCTAGGTTTGTGCACAATGGAGTGCTTTCCTTTTGCTGTGCTTTGGATTCCGTGATCCTCTTGTCACCCTTGCCCTCTTGTTTCCCCTCCCACTTTCCCTGTCCGTGCTCATCTGGTTCTTCTTGTAAACACTTAACAACCATTGTTCCTTTTTACTCAGTGGTTTCCACACCTTATTCTTTTGAACATGGTCAAATTTATAACATTGAAGGGGAGAGCTAATATATATATATTTAAATATTATAAGAAAAAGCAGTGGAGGCCATCAAGCAAAAAGGAAAAAACCTAAGCCCGAGGAACAAGAAGGCATGCCACAACGTCAACACTACAGGGACTGGATCCGCCATTTTTTTGTTGGGTTCGGATCCATGAGTACTTGATTTTTTCGGATCCGGAACTAGTGAGTACCTCTAAAAAAGGGATCCGGATCCCGCGATTACCTGTGATTCTAGGGTTCGGACCCCGCGATTACCTACTGAACCTTGGGTTCGGACCCCGCGATTACCTGTGATTCTAGGGTTCGGACCCCGCGATTACCAGTGATTCTAGGGTTCGGACCCCGCGATTACCTACTGAACCTAGGGTTCGGACCCCGCGATTACCTGTGATTCTAGGGTCCGGATCCAGCGATTACCTGTGATTCTAGGGTTCGGATCCAGCGAGTACCTGTGTTTTTGATTCCGGAACCGAGTACATGAGTACTTCTAAATTTTTTGGTTCCGTTGGATTCGTTGGGTTCGCGATTCCAACAAGTACTCGAAGTACTCATGCAAATTGATACAAATTGCGCATTTTGGGGGAAGTTTGTACTGCAATTTGAATTTTTACATCTCTACTAGTTCTATTGCGCCTGCTCATGCTTGGATCCCATACAATAGATACGTACAATTCACTTCCCATACTTTCTGCCCGCTGCAAACATATTTAGTACTTTACAGTCTATCCCATACAATTTAGCAAAGCTTTTGGACCCTCCGGCAAGTGCCACAAGCAATGTATGTGAGTTTATAGCCCTCCGGCTCAAAAAAGACACTTGCCATCACAGGGAAACAGATTCCGATGCAGTACCATATTTCACATATGATGTGACAAGTAATGCCAAATGGTTTATCGCATGGCCAGTGCGAGTCCACCAAATGAACATTAAATGCACAAAATATGGATGAAAACAGGTTTCAGACAACCATTTCTTACAGTTTATATAGACTTGTGACAATTGAAATTGAAATTGTTCACAACATGTGACAACCATATTCCTCGCGCATACATAATTCAACAATTACATGAGACTAACAAGGCATCCTCTAGGCTATCTTCCTTGGTGTTCTTCTTGAACGCGTCATGCATTCGCCCCGCTTTGTTGAACAAACGCTCGCATGCAGCAGAGGTAGCAGGCATAGATAAGTACTGCCGCGCCATTAAAGCCAAGTCGGGGTACAGAGCTGCATGTGTTTTCCACCATGTCAACACACAAATGTCCTTGTCCGTTTCTTGGGGCAGCTCAAGGTAACGCTCTAAGTCATCCTTTTCCACGTGCTTGGCTGTAGAGGGCGTCACACGCCCAGTCAAATCCCCGGAAAGGAATGCAGTGAAAGACTTACTCTTCGACGACATCAATTGCTTGCCAAGCTCTGCAGCATTCATGCTTGGATAAGCACCGCCTTCTGCTCGCTCTCTTCCGGCTCTGTGAGCGACTGCTCTCCAAATTCCCTTCTTGCAGCCGCCAAAATTGTAGGCGCAAAGTCGGGACGAATGCCATTGAAGTCCAGATTCTTAAACCTGCACAATTCACATTTTTAGTTAACATAGCAAATGCACAAGTAAATTTGCATACACACACACACACACACGAACACGTAGAGAGCATACAAAATAGGTACACAAACGAACACCACACACACATACACACACATTCAGAAGCAGATGCACATACAAGCCAACACACACACAAGTCTCCCTTATGTTCGTGAAAAAACGCTCAATGATTCCGGCCCGCAGACTCTCCCTTGCCTCCGCCATATGAGGCTCCATGTCCTTCGCTTCGATGGTGTGCAAGTCCACATCCCTCCGCTCATCTTGCAGTGAAACGGGCCTGTGTGACGACAGCTGCTTTAACAGAGTGCCTAACATAGGGTAAACAAGTGATATGGTTACATAGTCCCCCTGCAGCAAATTCACAACTTGAGCCACTGGCCACAGCACAGTGCAACAATATGCTTAAAAACAAAGTAACCTTTTATGTGGGAAAGCAAAGAACAGAAAAGCATCACAGAACAGCGATAACATAGTGTCGACAAGCTCAACTGCAACGCTATTAATATGGCTTTGATAGAGCACATAAACAGAGACATAAATGTGCGGGCGGAGGCGGGGAGTGGGCGCCATGCGGCGCTACCGAACCGCGCAGTGCAACAATATGCTCAACGACAAAGTAACCTTGTACGTGGGAAAACAAAGAACAGAAAAGCATCACAGAACAACGATAACAAAGTGTCGACAAGCTCAACTGCAACGCTATTAATATGGCTTTGATAGAGCACATAAACAGAGACATAAATGTGCGGGCGGAGGCGAGGGTGGGCGCCATGCGGCGCTACCGAACCGCGCAGTGCAACAATATGCTCAACGACAAAGTAACCTTTTACGTGGGAAAACAAAGAACAGAAAAGCATCACAGAACAACGATAACAAAGTGTCGACAAGCTCAACTGCAACGCTATTAATATGGCTTTGATAGAGCACATAAACAGAGACATAAATGTGCGGGCGGAGGCGGGGAGTGGGCGCCATGCGGCGCTACCGAACAGCGCAGTGCAACAATATGCTTACCGACAAAGTAACCTTTTACGTGGGAAAGCAAAGAACAAAAAAGCATCACAGAACAGCGATAACAAAGTGTCGACAAGCTCAACTGCAACGCTATTAATATGGCTTCGATAGAGCATAAACAAACATAAATATGTGGGCGGAGGCGGGGAGGGGGCGCCATGCGGCGCTACCGAACAGTACAGTGCGACAATATACTAAACGACAAAGTAACCTTTTACGTCGGAAAGCAAAGAATAGAAAAGCATCACATAACAGCGATAACAAAGTGTCGACAAGCTCAACTGCAACGCTATTACTATGGCTTCGATAGAGCAAGTAAACAGACATAAATGTGCGGGCGGAGGCGGGGAGTGGGCGCCATGCGGCGCTACCGAACATCACAACGCAGCTAACTCGGGGGTGAGGGCAAAGCGGAGGGGGGGGGGGGGGGGGGGGGAACTCTTGCTTACCTCTTCAACTTTCTCTTGCTCGTTGTGAAAGTATTCCAGCAGGGTGGACCAATAGGCTTGACGCCTTACGTTGAGCTCTGTTTTTGAAGTGGCGGCTAATTGTGATAGGACTGGATGTGGACGGGCAGGTTATGGTGGATTTCAAGCGCGTACGCACCGTTTAAATAGCCCTTGGGTGGGCTACAACGATTCAAGGCTGCGGAATGACAGCAATCGGGGCTATTGAACCAATCCTAGACATACACCTCAGCAGATTTGCATTGCCAAATACCTCCCAAAAAAACAGCGTGTCACTTCGGGCAACCACAGATTCGTGAGATACTCGGAATCGTGAGTACTGATTGGGTATCACGATTCCACATCGTTTTGCGAGGATGAGGTACTCGCGATTACCGCGAATCCATTAAAGTACGATGAATACCGGATCCAACGATTACTTACAATAACTGGTACCGGAACCAACGATTACTTACAATAACTGGTACCGGAGCCAACGATTACTTACAATAACTGGTACCGGAACCAACGATTACCTACTGAACCTAGGGTTCGGACCCCGCGATTACCTGTGATTCTAGGGTTCGGACCCCGCGATTACCTACTGAACCTTGGGTTCGGACCCCGCGATTACCTATTGAACCTAGGGTTCGGACCCCGCGATTACCTGTGATTCTAGGGTCCGGACCCCGCGATTACCTGTGATTCTAGGGTCCGGACCCACGAGACCAAGTCCGAACCCGAGTAGTCTCGTGGATTCGCGGCTCCTTAGGATCCGGATCCAGTCCCTGCAACACTACCCTCAAGAAAAGCGTCGCGGAGATAGGAACCCAAAGTGCCATGAAGAGCACCACCAAGACGTTGCATGAATTCACGTCGCACATCCCCTAAAGTACGCCGAAAAGGAACATAAGTAGTTCGACGAACGAAATGATGCATACGGACATAACTGTCAGAGCGCAAGGAGCGAGAGTCAGCAGCACCTTTATGCCAAGGAAGCGACGAACAACCACCAAAATAGCCATGCGATCAACTAACTCAACCACCATCGGCGCCAACCGGCTCCCATCCTCCATGGCGAAGGGATAGTAGTCATGGATCAACTGAACCGAAGGCGTGCCAAGCAAAGTAGAAGTGCGGAGGTCCGCATCAAGTGTGCCATGCTGGGCTACCAATGCAAGGCTGCCACGGAGTGGGAGACGGGCACCTTTACGAGGAACATTGTTGTCCGTTCGAGCACTTGTAACCGTCACATCAACAACAAGATGACGGTGCGGAGCCATGAAGTCTAACCAAACCACATCCCCTTGGCGATCTCGAGAAGCTCCCAACCGAATACGGCGGACCTCCAACCGCAAGTCCCGTCCCTTAGTAGCCCCCGCTTCAAGCACGAACTATTCAAGCACGTGGACAATCCGGTCGTGGAGTTGAATGACATACTAATAGCACGGGCACCGGGGGATATGGTCTATGAACATAGCAGCTGTTGAGCGCTCACCCGACATAGAGGTGCCCGACACCGTCAACGAAGATCCATACTCGCGAGACTATGAAGGAGCCTCATTGCACCGAGGGCACTTTCGAACATGAGAGGCGCGCTCCGGAGTCAAGCCAAGCACCCGGTGAGCTGCCATCGTATAGCAATCGGATGGCACCTTAGAATTGTACTCATGTGAAGCGAAAAAGAGAGCCAAAGCCCTGCGACCCGTTGCGCGAAGATTATATTGGTTGAAACCTCGATCAGACTTCCCCAATTCCTCCGTAGCCACCGTAATCAGAGTCGGGACGAAGGCGTTTTGATCAAATACTTTCCATCGCCGGAAAAGGCTTGGATCGCCGCTGAATCCTTGCACCGTTCCCCAATATTCCGGAGAGGGGTGTTGATCGCCAAGTTGAACAAAAGAGGATATCCTTGTCGGACACCCGTACGAGTTTGAACCGTGCCCAGGGACTGGATCCGCCATTTTTTTGTTGGGTTCGGATCCATGAGTACTTGATTTTTTGGATCCGGAACTAGTGAGTACCTCTAAAAAAGGGATCCGGATCCCGCGATTACCTGTGATTCTAGGGTTCGGACCCCGCGATTACCTGTGATTCTAGGGTTCGGACCCCGCGATTACCTACTGAGCCTAGGGTTCGGACCCCGCGATTACCTGTGATTCTAGGGTTCGGACCCCGCGATTACCTGTGATTCTAGGCTCCGGATCCCGCGATTACCTGTGATTTTAGGGTCCGGATCCAGCGATTATCTGTGATTCTAGGGTTCGGATCCAGCGAGTACCTGTGTTTTTGATTCCGGAACCGAGTACATGAGTACTTCTAAATTTTTTGGTTCCGTTGGATTCGTTGGGTTCGCGATTCCAACAAGTACTCGAAGTACTCATGCAAATTGATACAAATTGCGCATTTTGGGGGAAGTTTGTACTGCAATTTGAATTTTTACATCTCTACTAGTTCTATGCGCCTGCTTATGCTTGGATCCCATACAGTAGATACGTACAATTCACTTCCCATACTTTCTGCCCGCTGCAAACATATTTAGTACTTTACAGTCTATCCCATACAATTTAGCAAAGCTTTTGGTCCCTCCGGCAAGTGCCACAAGCAATGTATGTGAGTTTATAGCCCTCCGGCTCAAAAAAGACACTTGCCATCACAGGGAAACAGGTTCCGATGCAGTACCATTTTTCACATATGATGTGACAAGTAATGCCAAATGGTATATCGCATGGCCAGTGCGAGTCCACCAAATGAACATTAAATGCACAAAATATGGATGAAAACAGGTTTAAGACAATCATTTCTTACAGTTTATATAGACTTGTGGTGGCAACCATATTCCTCGCACATACATAATTCAACAATTACATGAGACTAACAAGGCATCCTCTAGGCTATCTTCCTTGGTGTTCTTCTTGAACGCGTCATGCATTCGCCCCGCTTTGTTGAACAAACGCTCGCATGCAGCAGAGGTAGCATGCATAGATAAGTACTGCCGCGCCATTAAAGCCAAGTCGGGGTACAGAGCTGCATGTGTTTTCCACCATGTCAACACACAAATGTCCTTGTCCGTTTCTTGGGGCAGCTCAAGGTAACGCTCTAAGTCATCCTTTTCCACGTGCTTGGCTATAGAGGGCGTCACACGCCCATTCAAATCCCCGGAAAGGAATGCAGTGAAAGACTTACTCTTCGACGACATCAATTGCTTGCCAAGCTCTGCAGCATTCATGCTTGGATAAGCACCGCCTTCTGCCTCGCTCTCTTCCGGCTCTGTGCGCCACTGTTCTCCAAATTCCCTTCTTGCAGCCGCCAAAACTGTAGGCGCAAAGTCGGGACGAATGCCATTGAAGTCCAGATTCTTAAACCTGCACAATTCACATTTTTAGTTAACATAGCAAATGCACAAGTAAATTTGCATACACACACACACACACATGAACACGTAGAGAGCATACAAAATAGGTACACAAACGAACACCACACACACATACACACACATTCAGAAGCAGATGCACATACAAGCCAACACACACACAAGCAGATAAACACAAACACATCCATAAGACACACACATGCATAAGACAAACACACACACAAACATAAACACACATGCATAAGACACACACACAAACACACATGCAGAAGTACATGCGCATACAAGCACGCACACACACACACACACACATACAAGCACTCAATACAAATATGCATAAGCATATACACGCAAACACACACACACACACACACACACACACACACACACACACACAAGGACACTCAGATACAATCACATCTATTTATCAACATTCAATATTTTTATCAGGTATATAATAGAAACACATGTGCAAAACTTAAACACATGCACACACAACTATTACAAGGTACTCACCGAATGTCCAGCAATGTCGCAATCCCTATCTTGATGTAATCGTTCTCCCTTATGTTCGTGAAAAAACGCTCAATGATTCCGGCCCGCAGACTCTCCCTTGCCTCCGCCATATGAGGCTCCATGTCCTTCGCTTCGATGGTGTACAAGTCCACATCCCTCCGCTCATCTTGCAGTGAAACGGGCCTGTGTGACGACAGCTGCTTTAACAGAGTGCCTAACATAGGGTAAACAAGTGATATGGTTACATAGTCCCCCTGCAGCAAATTCACAACTTGAGCCACTGGCCACAGCACAGTGCAACAATATGCTTAAAAACAAAGTAACCTTTTATGTGGGAAAGCAAAGAACAGAAAAGCATCACAGAACAGCGATAACATAGTGTCGACAAGCTGAGCTGCAACGCTATTAATATGGCTTTGATAGAGCACATAAACAGAGACATAAATGTGCGGGCGGAGGCGGGGAGTGGGCGCCATGCGGCGCTACCGAACCGCACAGTGCAACAATATGCTCAACGACAAAGTAACCTTTTACGTGGGAAAGCAAAGAACAGAAAAGCATCACAGAACAACGATAACAAAGTGTCGACAAGCTCAACTGCAACGCTATTAATATGGCTTTGATAGAGCACATAAACAGAGACATAAATGTGCGGGCGGAGGCGGGGAGTGGGCGCCATGCGGCGCTACCGAACAGCGCAGTGCAACAATATGCTTACCGACAAAGTAACCTTTTACGTGGGAAAGCAAAGAACAAAAAAGCATCACAGAACAGCGATAACAAAGTGTCGACAAGCTCAACTGCGACGCTATTAATATGGCTTCGATAGAGCATAAACAAACATAAATATGCGGGCGGAGGCGGGGAGGGGGCGCCATGCGGCGCTACCGAACAATACAGTGCGACAATATACTCAACGACAAAGTAACCTTTTACGTCGGAAAGCAAAGAATAGAAAAGCATCACAGAACAGCGATAACAAAGTGTCGACAAGCTCAACTGCAACGCTATTACTATGGCTTCGATAGAGGAAATAAACAGACATAAATGTGCGGGCGGAGGCGGGGAGGGGGCGCCATGCGGCGCTACCGAACATCACAACGCAGCTAACTCGGGGGTGAGGGCAAAGCGGAGGGGGGGGGGGAACTCTTGCTTACCTCTTCAACTTTCTCTTGCTCGTTGTGAAAGTCTTCCAGCAGGGTGGACCAATAGGCTTGACGCCTTACGTTGAGCTCGGTTTTTGAAGTGGCGGCTAATTGTGATAGGATTGGATGTGGACGGGCAGGTTATGGTGGATTTCAAGCGCGTACGCACCGTTTAAATAGCCCTTGGGTGGGCTACAATCGATTCAAGGCTGCGGAATGACAGCAATCGGGGCTATTGAACCAATCCTAGACATACACCTCAGCAGATTTGCATTGCCAAATACCTCCCAAAAAAACAGCGCGTCACTTCGGGCAACCACAAAATAGTGAGATACTCGGAATCGTGAGTACTGATTGGGTATCACGATTCCACATCGTTTTGCGAGGATGAGGTACTCGCGATTACCGCGGATCCATTAAAGTACGATGAATACCGGATCCAACGATTACTTACAATAACTAGTACCGGAACCAACGATTACTTACAATAACTGGTACCGGAGCCAACGATTACTTACAATAACTGGTACCGGAACCAACGATTACCTACTGAACCTAGGGTTCGGATCCCGCGATTACCTGTGATTCTAGGGTTCGGACCCTACGATTACCTACTGAACCTAGGGTTCGGACCCCGCGATTACCTACTGAACCTAGGGTTCGGACCCCGCGATTACCTGTGATTCTAGGGTCCGGACCCACGAGACCAAGTCCGAACCCGAGTAGTCTCGTGGATTCGCGGCTCCTTAGGATCCGGATCCAGTCCCTGACCGTGCCGTGCAGGAGCGAAGCATCGTTGGAGTCGAAATAATACACCGTGGAGTAATGTAAAAATATATCATCTCAGCCAACGGGATAATAGGATGCAAGTGCGGGTTCTTGTACAACTCCGCAAGGCAACTCCTGCGGGAAATTGTGTTGAAGGCGTTTTCCATGTCCAAGCTTTGTAGGTTGCAATCATGAGTAGCTTGTAGGCCAATACGAGTGGTATGAATGACTCGCTCGATACCAGCTTTGGTGAAAACTGATTGTTGTACATGGCCCAGGTGGTCGGCCGCAAATGTCGCTATCCGTGCAATGGCGTGACAACGAGCTAACTTAGGGTTGTTTCATATGCACGACCTCATGTGGAGAAAAAATGATGTAGAGATAATCACGTGCGTGCATACAAGACGCCACGTGGCCGGTATTCGAGTAAAAATTGCAATGAAGAGATACTATTTTATACAGCGAGAAAAAGATGATGAGATGCGAGATGTACAGGTACATGTAGTAACCAGCCCGGCGGCGCGCGAACTAGCGATGTGTTGCGGCCGGTGTCTAGGCACTACCGACAAAACATGCAGAGCATATATAAACATATGTATAGAATAGAAAATATTCGGTATTTTGTCCTTCTACGTAAGTGGGCTGTAGAAGGTCGCTGGCTTCCGGGGCTTTGAGCGATCACGCGACGACATGCCCGCCGCCGGGCTACCAGCGACGCTCCCATGCCTTCGATGATACCGCGCCTCGCGTGGAAAAAAAGGTGGTGAAGAAGCAACACGTTTGGGAGGAGTCGGGGCCTTCGGGCTTTGAGGACTTCCGGAGTCCGCCATCGTTGGCCCGGTCAGTGATCTTGGCGGAGAGTGTGTGTGAAGGGACAAAGCGATGATGTAGGCGGGAGCGCATTGTGTAGTCGGGAAAACAGTGATCATGATCCTATCTCGACATATGTTATCTCGCATGGCGGCATTTTGGATCCAAAATGCCGCCATGCGAGATAGCGGCAGTACTGCGCGAACTACTATTCCTTTTCTCGACATCGTTTTCTCGACAAGCGTTGACCGCCAGGGTGACAAAAATGAAATCGCGACGTGGCACTGTACACGCGTGGCATGCCAGTACGTTTTGGTACGTTTTACTACATGTGCCGCTATATCTCCACATCAAGTCGTGCATATGAAACAACCCTTAGATCCATCGGAAACGGTCGGCTTGTCTGTACCCTCAAAAGCTTTTATTAACAAATGGAGTATCATTGTCGAAAATTCTTACAAGAAAAATAATAGAATTATCCAAATATCTGGACGTCACAGCTTTGCTGGTACAGGTACCTGTACATCTCTGCAACGACTCTAAGCTCTGTAAGCTGCATGTGCATGTACCTGTACTTGTGAACGCTACGCCCTGGATAAGTCTGCACGGCAATATATATATTTAGAGGCGTGCTGCCATATTTGTATTATTACAGGAGTGTATGCCCGTACACGCTTGGGGGAATCTTGGTCCCATGCTCACCCGTAGCGGCATACACGTACTCGCGCGCGACCGCACGCGTGAGATGTATCCGCGAAGATATTGACACAAATAAGCGCCCAAGAGCCGGCCCGTGCATAGCGATGCCTAATCCTTTAATAGTTTACAGTCATACTAAAGATGACGACTTTTGAGGCGGTGCTTGGCTGCGCGCCTCCCACTTTCCCTGTCCGTGCTCATCTTGTTCTTCGTGTAACCATTTTTTTGTGCTTGGCTGCGCGCCGGATTGCCAACGAGATGCTCCGATAAGAGGTTGGGCCCTCGTAGAAAACACAGAGTTTTGTCATTTAAATAAAGCGAAGTATTGCTTGGTGGCCTCCGCTGCTTTTTCTTGTAAGAAATCTTGATATTAATAAAGCGAAGCATTTTAATGATGTTCAGAATGGTCTGTCCAGAAACTCAATCCGAGCGAGGACATAGAAGTAAAGAGTCTTTATTTATTCTTTTTGCTTGGTGGCATGATGAGCACGGACAGGGAAAGTGGGAGGGGAAACAAGAGGGCAAGAGTGAGAAGAGGATCACGGAATCCTTGCTTGGTGGCATGATGAGCACGGACAGGGAAAGTGGGAGGGGAAACAAAAGGGCAAGAGTGACAAGAGGATCACGGAATCCTTGCTTGGTGGCATCCACTGCTTTTTCTTTTAAGAATTTTATCTTATAGGAGTAAAGACCGTACATCCAGTGGGTAAGGCAAGTAACATTTCCGATAGATATTTTAAGGATTAGTATATTCCGATATTTAAGTACATCTATGGACCTTATTGCCCGTGACACATTGCCGATGGACAAGCAGTATGGGGGTGCTACGGCTGTGTTACGGGGCGATGAGATAACAAACTATTTTTTTTCAAGAAAATGCAGTGGATGCCACCAAGCAAAAAGAAGAAAAGATAATCATTGATACGATTATTAATCGCTACTATTTTGGTGGCTGTTCGTCGCTGGCCTGGCATGGGTGCCGCTGACTCTCGTTCCTTGCGTTCTGACACTTATGTCCGTATGCAGCATTTTGTTCGTCGATCTACTTATGTTCCGTTTCGGCGTTTCTTGGGGGTTGTGCGACGTGAATTCATGCAACGTCTTTCTGCTGCTCTTCATGGCACTCTGGGTTCCTATCTCCGCGACGCTTTTCAGGATGTTGCATGCCTTCCTGTTCCTCGGGCTCAGGTTTTTTCCTCTTTTCTTCTTTTTGCTTGGTGGCCTCCACTGCTTTTTCTTGTAAGAAATTTCATTAATCGCTACTCGTACCCCTTGCACGAACAAAAGGCCATATTAAGATATTTCTTAAAAGAAAAAGCAGTGGAGACGTGGAGACCACCAAGCAAAACGAAGAAAGGAGAGGGAAAAACCTTAGCCCGAGGAACAGAAAGGCAGGTCACAGCATCAGCACTGCCCTCCAAACCCTAAACAAAAAGCTATATCATATATAGTTACAAGCAAGGGGGGCTGCTTTTGCGAGAAGTGATAGTAATCAATGTCGGTTTTCGAGGGTCTCAAGCCCGTAGTATTCGAATTGAGACGAATTCTCGCTATATTAAGAGCGTTTTTATATCGGATTTCGCGTACCTCCTACTACCCCACCTCCCCCGCTCACCCACCACCCTCCCCCCGGCATCCGCTCACCCCGCATCCACAACACCCCACCCTTCGCCCCCACAACACACATCGATGCGGAACACCTTTCCCCCTCGGATAACCCCTACCCTCCTTGCGACGTCACACGCATTATCCCCAAGGACACTAAGTACGGTCAAACACAGTATATGGTTGAATGGGCCCCGGAACACCTCACGGAATGGGACATCCAAATACAACTTGACGACGGCTTCCGCCTCATCTCTTCCGCCCCCACCTCAATATGCCTCCCCACCCCCTCCCCCTCCATTTGCTCTATCTGCCACGACCCCCATCATCCGGACCTTGCTTCACCCTGCATCACATACCCGCACTTTGCCATCCACTCCCATTGCCGCTTTACTCAAGGACCCGACACATGGCAATGCGACTCGTGCGACCAAGGCCAGCAGTACGACCTCATTCGCCTACACGAGGTCCATTGGGCTCCGTGCCTTCAACTCCACGACACTATTAGTGAGACCCCCTCTGGCCCCATTGCCCTCACTGTGAGGTGCCACTTTGGTTAGGCTAAGTTGGCAACCTAAGACTAATAGTAGAACCTATTTTTTGGATCTAATTATACAGCGTAGAGAGAATTAGTAAGATTGTCTTAGGAACAGGGTTTCTTACAATCTGGGTGTGGCGTAAATCTGGTATGTACCGGACTCTCTCCCTCGACCAGTAAGTCCTTGTCTTAAATATCCACGCTTCAGGTGTTCTAGAAACAGCCTTGGAACATGTAGCTTGTGCGGTGTGCTAATTAAACCAAACTATTACTAGTGATACAGATTATCTGAGATTATCTGTACCGTCTATTTTACGTTATCGCACAAGCTCTTAGAACTATCTTGAAAATAACTATCTAAAAGAGATACTGCTAGTAACTCTGTACTGTCTAGGGAAAATACGGCGATACAGTGGTACTGCCGTGATGACAGTAAAAGACTCATTGAATATCGCTAAGATACAGGTACCATTTAGAGGAAATAAATAATGTCAGATATTATCACTTAGCTAAATGGCTAGGATATGATACTCTCCCCTCCTTAAGCACCAGCGTCCTCGATGTGCAGTACTCATGGTCTTGGTTTCTTGGGGGTTCTTGCAGGCCAGCGATTGCGAAGTCTGACAAAGTCAGGGGTGCCAAAAAATTCTCGATAAACATCCGTTCGAAGAAATTCGGAAAAGATGCTTAAATGGTTGACTCCTCGCATGGGTTCATAAGTGTCCTCGCTAGGTACGTTGAACGGTGCTGCCCAACGGACCTTAAACAAAAGTCCCGTGCCGTTGGAGTTAAAAGCCACGTCGAGTATTTGATCGACTTCAAATCGCTTCGCATCGTGCACAATCGGAATTGGCCGCGCACTGTTGGCCTGTTCTGTTTCTGAATTCCATTTCTCCAGTAGACTGGCGTGTACAACATCGTGAATCCGTACTCCAGGGGGTAGCTTAAGCCGAAATACAACCGGGGAAACTTCCTCCGTATTGAGAAACGGTCCAATGTAGCGGTCGTGTAGTTTAGAACATGGCTGTTGTACAAACCGTAGATTTGTCGCCTTGAGCTTAACTTTGTCGCCAACTGTAAAAGGTACTGGTAACCGGTGCCGATTTGCAACATCTTGCATGTGTGCCTGGGCTACTTTGACGCAGTCATGGGCAAATTTGTGCATCTCGACCAGAATCTTTACTTGCTCCGGTAAAGTACGGCTAGGCTCGTTATCTTCAAATGTAGCCGTCGTTGGAGATGTCGGCTTGAATCCCAGCGTCGCCTTAAATGGAGACATAGTCGTCGACGTAGAAACCGCTGCGTTGATCGCAAACTCCGCGTTGGTGAGGTGTTGAACCCAGCCGTCGTGCAAGGGGTGCACATAGCATCGTATGACTTGCTCCCATGTCTGGTTTACTCGTTCAGTTTGGCCATATGTCTGGGGATGATAGCTCGTAGAAATATTAAGCTTGGTGCCAACAGCCCTAAATAGGTTTTGCCAGAAGTCGCTCATAAACCAGGGATCTCGATCGGATATTGATTTCCGTGGTAAGCCAAAATGCCGGAAAATAGCGCGGTGCATAACTTTCGCTAATTGTTCCGTTGTAATCGTTTTCGTAATTGGCTCGACAATCGTCCGTTTCGTCAGCATACAGACGATTACCACCACAGCATCATACCCATCGCACTCAGGAAGGTCCGTAATCATGTCAAGCGATACGTGCTCAAAGGGCCTGGTCGGTACCTCGTGCGATTGAAGGAGTCCATAAGGCTTGTGTCGCGCTGCCTTGTTGCGTTGGCAGGTAACACAGCTGCGTACATTATGTTGTACTGTCCGCTTCATGTTAGGCCACCAAAACGTCCGGGTCACTGCTGCCAATAGTCAAATAATACTAGGATGTCCCGCGGTTGGTGCGTCGTGTGGTTCGTACAGTACTCTTGATCGCAATGTAGAGACGTTCTGCACATACAGTCTTGTCCCGTAGGCGTACAAGAGTCCATTTGATTGACGTACCAGCCAGGTAGGCAGAGATTTCCGGGTAAGCAGGTATTTATCCGAGTCATAAGCGTTTTTGGTTTCCGCATGAAGTCCAAAGTCAGGATGTGACCGGGATTCGAGGGGAAAATCTGCGCGTGTAACTCACATTCTGCTTCGTCGTTGGTCCAATCGCGTAACAATTGCATCTTCTGTAATGAGTCCTTCAGGTCAGGTCGGCGAGACAGAGCATCTGCATGGTTGACTGATCCCTTCTTGTACACGATGTCCATCTGTCGATGATAAGGCGCTAAAACTTGAAGCCATCGCACCTGTCGAGTAGACAAATTGCGCTGCCGAAAGAAGTGTCGCAACGTGTCGTGGTCCGTAATTATTGTAAATCCCGCCGCGCCATCTAAGTAGCAACGGAATTTTAGTAGAGCGTCGCGAACTGCCATTAGCTCTTGTTCGTGGACATGGTAGTGTACCTCATGCTTGTTCATCTTTCGAGCATGGTACGCAACATGTTGTTATCCAATACCTTGGTCTTGTAACAGCACAGCTCCTACTGCAAATCCAGCAGCATCCGTGTACAGTGTGTACCTTGCATTAGGAGAAGTGTCAAGAATTACCAAGACTGGTGCACGTACCATCACGCCTTTAATTTGCTCGAATGCTGACTCAGCTTGAGGAGTCCAGCGAAATTCCCGTGTCTTCTTGGTCAGGTCCGTTAATGGGGTTGCTAGGGTTGCGAATTGGTTGATAAACCTCCGGTAATATCCAGCAAGTCCCAGAAAACCACGAACTTCTGTCACAGATTTCGGCCGGGGCCAATTCTGTACTGCCTCCACATTGTCGGGGTCCATTCGGATCTGTCCAGCTTCCACCACATGCCCAAGGAAGTTGACGCTCGATCGTCCGAAGTAACACTTAGAGAGTTTGATATGCAACTGGTATCGCTGTAGCTCTCGTAACACGAGTCGAATATGCTCGAGGTGTTCGTCGGCCGTCTTACTGTAGATCAGCACGTCGTCCAAATATACCACGCAGAATTTGCCAAGATACGGGGCCAAAACTCGATTCATCATCGCTTGGAATCCAGCTGGGGCGTTACAGAGTCCATAGAGTAGAACGCTGCACTCGAACAATCCGTAATGAGTTCGGAATGCTGTCTTATGTATGTCGCGCTCCTTAATTCGAACTTGGTGATAGCCCTTATACATGTCCATCGTGCTGAAATAATGAGCCCCATATAGCGAGTCGAGTAATTCATCAATCCGGGGTAACGGTGTTCGGTCTATCCTCGTAAGGTCGTTGAGTATCCGATAGTCTACGCACATACGCATGGTACCATCCTTCTTCCGTACAAATAAAGTCGGGGCACCGTACGGACGAATCCAGCCTTTTGCGAGTAAGTCTTGTAACTGTACCTGAACCTCTCGGAGTTCTGCTGGTGACATACGGTACGTTCGCTCCTTAGGTGGTTCATCGCACTCCAAGTTAATCTCGAAGTCGCACTCGCGAGTTGGCGGTAGGCCGTCGGGCTCCTTGATGATGTCCGTAAACTCGTTCATGGGATCTCGTCACGAAGTCGTCCACTCATGTTGTTGATCAGTATTGGTGTCGTCGACCGCATCTTGTACTTCTCGTAGTCCAATCACGAAGAGGTCTTTTGGTTGTTGCCTAAGCAGCTTTGCCATCACATCCGCCTCCAAGTGATGTACTGCCACAGGTACGGTGTACTCGTCGCCAGACACCATAGCTTCGCCAGTTTTACGGTCGCGAATCGTTTTAGTAGACCAATCTATATCCGGGTTGACGGCTTGTAACCAAGGTTGACCGAGGATGATGTCGAATTTATCCATTTATGTCATAATTGCGTCCAAACGTATATCAAACGTAAGCACTTCAATCCGTAGTCGCTAGCGAGTCGTAGTTGTACTACCATCTGCCAATTTTATCTTGTATTTCTCTCCAGAAACCGTCGGAATGTGATGCTCCCGTACCCAGCCTTGCAGAAATTCTCCGACGCGCCAAAGCCAACCAAAATACGGCATCGATGTCCGCGTAAGGTGCCTCGCAACTCAAACATACTTGTTCCGGACTGGGTTGTGGATACGTGTAGCGTCGCAGTAACACTGTCTTCTAGTCGGACGTTCTTGTTCATCCACCCGTCAATCGGTTTTCCAAAAGTCTCGTAACGAAGAGGGAACTACTAATCTCCACGAACTAGATAACCCGTACGCCGTGCCGAAATTAATTCCTTCCAAGTAGCCCATACTGCCCGAGAAGTTGACGCAGCGTTCGGTATCGATCCGGGTCGAACGCGAGCAATATACACGTAGCGCTTATTCTGTCCGGAAGACTCCGTCCCTAAAAGGCGTAAATTTGTTTCGCTCACCTTAAACCCACTTGTCTCCGTAAGAGCTCGCACTGTTGTGCATTCCGGGGTCGCGTCTTCAATCTCCTGTTTGCCACCAGGAACCAGACCATGCCAATATCCTCTTTCGCTAGTAATACTCGTCGGCCATCGGTAACAAGAGTCGTCGAGTGAGTCCAATAGGTCTTCGGGGGGTTCTGTAGGTTCTGAGGCAGAAATCGAACTCGATCGGTGTCGTCGACGTAAACTTGCGTCGTCCATCTTGTCGGTCCAACATCTTGCCTTCTTCCTTCTATTCCGTCATTCGTAGTAGGACAGGTAAACACATGTTCTCTCGCCGCCAGCTCGTCGACAAGTCGGAAATTTCGCAGCAGCTTGACACATGGTCTTGCCCTCCATTTTGGAACCACTATAACCGCTCTCAGGTGGGGATGGAGCAGTTTACTCCGCAAATAATGGCCCAAAAATATTCTAATTCATTAAATGGCGCATTTAGCCAAATTCTCCAGTACTTATGTAAATCTCTCTCCTGAAATGGGCGCGCCGGACAACAAAAATCCTCCGCCACTTGAGAATTAAGGCCGTCATTATCGCTAGCTCCATCTAAGTCGAAAGGTCCGTAGGTCTGAGAGTACTTCAAGAAACACTCCATATTCATCACCCAGTCGCTAAAGTCCTCGCTCCTAAAGACTGACCTCAATGTCGTTTGAGGTAACGGGTTTCGTACTTCTTCTGTCTTGGTCTCTTCCTGAGTCGCTGTAGGAGACGAAACCTCATCCTGCAGCTTGCCGCGAGTTGCCGACTCATGTATCACTTTCCCGGCCGGGATTTTCTCGTTCTGCCGTTCTTCTTGTTCTTTCTCTCTGGGCAGTCGATAGCGATGTGTCCCTTCTTGTGGCAAATGAAGCACTTGCCCTCCTTCTTAAATCTGTCGACCTCCTCTTGAGTGAGGCGTCTAATCTCGTACAGCTCCCGCGGCTTCTCTTCGGTCGCGCCATGCGAATCGCCCTCCGACTCACTGTTGATCTCCTCCGTTGCCTCTGAAAAGTCGCTGTCTTCTTCGATGGCGTTCAGTCGGCCTGTCGAACGTTGGGTCGTCTCAATCTTGGTCTCCGCTGCCTCCGCTCGCAGAGCTGCTTGAATCGCCTCGTGTAGGGTCTTAGGATTTTTTCAGGGCAATCTCCTTATGAATCGAGGGTCTCAAACCGCGTTGGAAGTCATGTACGTTATCTTCTTCATGACGGTGAGGAAGCTCCAATAATTGTTCTCGAAAGTAATTCGCATACTTCAGGACCGTGGTTTTCTGTCGCGCCTTGTCCAAATTCAATCTCGCTTGTTCCGCCGGTGTTCTTCCGCAGAATTCCTGAATTAAGGATTTCTCCATCTTAGAAACTCCGGAAAATCCTCCACCGACTTCATCTCCAGTGTGCGCAACTTGGGAGTACCACCACTTCGATAGTGGGCCTTCCGGAAAGCCAGATACCCAGTACACTCCTCTTTGCTCTTCAGGGTTAACGTTGTGATACCGTAGATACCCTCGTGCATGTCGGAACCAGCTTCTCAGCTCGTCGATGTTAGTCGTAGCGATGCTCTTGATCTTGGCTGGTTTGACATCGTTCGGCATCATGCTCGGCATCTCTCGCGTCCTCTCCGATCTCAATTGTTCTCCTCGAAGAAAATTCTCCGTCTCTCGGCTTATGTTCACTCGTCCTTCAAAATGTCTGAAACCGTTGTCGACGTGGTGACGCAGTTGAGATAGCTCAATCGAAAAAGTGTCAACTCGGTTACTTAGACGTTGTAGTATCTCGGTGACGTGTACCGACATAGGTTCCATCGTGGGACTCGATCCTTCTCGCACTGCATGTCTTCCACCATCTGTCGACGTCGGTTGTGTCGGCCCATAAGGTGCCCCCTATGGTCGACCATCGACTTCCTTTGGTAGTCTCTCTCCTACTCGGTTAGACATCTTCGTCTCGTCTAGCTGTTTTGAGGCTCCGAAACCACGTGTGAGGTGCTACTTTGGTTAGGCTAAGTTGGCAACCTTAGACTAATAGTAGAACCTATTTTTTGGATCTAATTATACAGCGTAGAGAGAATTAGTAAGATTGTCTTAGGAACATGGTTTCTTACAATCTGGGTGAGGCGTAAATCTGGTCTGTACCGGTCTCTCTCCTTCGACCAGTAAGTCCTTGTCTTAAATATCCACGCTTCAAGTGTTCTATAGAAACAGCCTTGGAACATGTAGCTTGTGCGGTGTGCTAATTAAACCAAACTATTACTAGTGATACAGATTATCTGAGATTATCTGTACCGTCTATTTTACGTTATCGCACAAGCTCTTAGAACTATCTTGAAAATAACTATCTAAAAGAGATACTGCTAGTAACTCTGTACTGTCTAGGGAAAGTACGGCGATACAGTGGTACTGCCGTGATGACAATAAAATAGTCATTGAACATCGCTAAGATACAGGTACCATTTACAGGAAATAAATAATGTCAGATACTAGCACTTAGCTAAATGGGCTAGGATATGACACTCACCGCCTTCAATACCGGCTTTGTTCCATCCACATCCCCCATAGCATCCGACCCCGGCCCCATACCATGGTCGCACCCCCTCATATCCTTCAAACATGACCCCATCAACCCAGACATTGACATGCTCCCTAGCGGCAAATTCACCATCCTCTCCCACCCCACCCTACCCGGCACAAACATCATGTGCACCCCGACGGCCGCGCGGTCACCACCCTCTCCGGCCATCGCACTTGACACCTCTTCCAACTCTTCCGCATAAACCTCACACACCGCACACTTAAAGAAGAGGTCTACCAACCCATCACACGACTCGGCTCCCTTTCAGAAATACACTCACCCACACTAGCCACCACCACAAGCAACCGATGGCCCACACAAGGGAGGACCCCCTCTCCGCCTTTCGCACCACCTTTCATATATAAACACAACTCTACTCCGATCCCTTCAACAAATCTCTGCACTCCCACACTTACCACTCACTCTACCGAGAAGACTTAGTCTTCTCATCCAACGGCAGTAACGCACCCCACACTTGGCACTGCACTAACATCGCTATCCCGAAAGACGACCACGACTGCATGCAACGCGCCATGGAACACGCAATCAATAGCGCCCACTACATAGCCACGCACTCCCCCATCGCCACAATTGTCATACTCCCCGATGGGAGCACACACCATACCGCCACTCCAAATGCATCACCTCACCATACACACATCACCTCTCACCCTCCCCAACGACGCCAACACCTTCCTACCCCCGGACCAACACATAGGCACCTTAACTTCCACACCATTCGGCACACGCTGGATGGTAGACATCTACCTCGTTGCCAACCCCCTCGCCCTATCATGTCTGCCCTCGCACACAACCATGACCGCCCTCCACAACAAACTCGAATCCATGTACAACACCCACCTCCCGAATTCCTCCATCGACACTCCACCCCCGTCCCACTTCACCAAATACTGTCCACACTCCTCGGGCATATATCACCGACCCCGCAACCCCACCCACCCCATCACCTACCCCCCCCCGCAGAACGCACATCACTTACATTCTTCCCCACCCGCGGAGTTATGGTTTGGAATTGGTAGGACTTTGTGCACACAGACGGATCCAAGAAGGAAGGCTCCTCCCCCCTTGGTGCGGCTGCCACCCACCCCGCCTCGGATACAACTGGCGTCGATATCGGCCTACAACTTGGCCACACCCACCTCATGACACATAGTGCGTGATCCCTCCGTCTTATCCAAGGCTACTTGAACAACATCCGCCTACCGACACAACATTCACCGTGACACTCTTGAATCTATCACACACAACCTCACAACTCGATACGACTCAGGCATTATTACCCAACTCGGCAAAATCAAAGCACACAACCACTCGATCGGCAATGACCTCGCTGACACCTTCGCTAACCAAGTTGCAGACGGACACCCACCCGACACAACATACACCACGGGTTCAAACGTGTCGATAGGCCACTTGACATGGCCATACACCCTCATACCCCAAACCCTAGGCGAACCCATACCCTACAGATACACCAACCTCAGAGGTGACGCACACACATACAACACCACCCACACACATGCACCCCTGTCACAAACCACCAAACACGGCGCTTTCCTTGCCCGCGCCGCTGCGGACGGGGCGGACTTCACCTTCCATAAAAAACACACGTCACTCATCAATGTAAAGATCACACACAAGCAAGAATTCATGTGGGGAGTTCACAACACCCGCCTCCTCTCGCACAGCCCCGCCATGCGCTGCCCCATGTTTGGTCAATTCACTAGCAACGGTCACATGGCCGGTAACTGCCCCTCCATGTCCGGCCTTAAACATGACCAACACAACAACGCGCTACATCTCTTCCTCTCCCTTCTGGAACGCCACAACGGAGGCCGTTGGGAGACCATTACGATTGACTTCAGTAAAAAATTCATCAAATCATTCTCAGCATCACCCATGCTCTTCCACGCACCCCTTGACTGTCACTCCCCTCACCCCACCCACATGCCCACCCGTCTAGTTTATGCTGACGAAGGCCATGCCATCCTCTCTAACGAGATACTCCCCTCGGTGTTGAGACCCCCGGCACACAAACCCGACTTCATCCGGCTCCTCGAACCTCAATTCGTCGACCACACGAACGGACGCCGACAATACTCCTCGATCAGAAAGATTCACTTAGGGGAATGGAAATATTGCACTGACCAAAACTTCTCCCACACAGCACACATGATTCGCGACAAATATATTCCCCTCGCCAATGCCATTCGCCAACAATGGCGGGGTATTGAAGTCGACATTCTTCCCATAGTCATGAGTCGCACGGGCACACCCCACACATCCACCATTGCCAGCCTCACCTCCCTTCCCACCCTCCGCACCGACCCACTTGACAAGCTCATCTCAACAACCCGACTCGACACATCACGCATCCTAGCACAACTCCACTTGAACACCGTCGAATGGTTGTACCATCTCCTTGACATCTACCGCATCAAGTTTCGCACGGCCACGCTACGCACCGTCCCTTCTCACACCCACACCCGCCCCTGATTGACATCCGCAACCAACACGCACGACACACTCCCCGGGGGGGAGTAAAAACCCCTACGATCATTTGGAGAGGTTGGATTTAGGCGGATACCGGTCTAGTCATTACTTATAAGTCTCCTACATGGCATAGTTGGGAGGGCCAAGAGACATGAGCCATTTGCACCCGGTACATGTTGTAAACAATTTCAATTTCTAGGTGGACGAAGGAGCGTCTCACCTTGCTAGTATTAAGCAGCAACGAGTGCTCGGAACGTCTCGGGTTTGCCTTTGGTTTCGTGGGCCCGGAACGAAAAAACACATGTTCCCACTCGATTCGGCACCGTGAGACATAGGTACGCACTCGTGGCGGTACCATACGTTGAGAGAAATCGCGCGATCCGAAGCCACACACGCCGAACACGGAGGTACCGAAACCATATTTTGTAAGTAAATAATCGAAATCGGTTGTAAATTTTAATAGTAACTACGGGCATCGGTTATAAATTTGCCTGTCCGCCGCCACCGCATGCGCATGTGCGGCTGAGCTTGGGTCGGGAGCTCGCGAGCACGGAACCTTGTAGCGGTGAGCGTGACGCCTGCCCGCCTATTCGTGGTTGCTTTTGTCTCGGCGCTTTCCTACGCTGTGGCATCGCGTGGTACCTATACATAAAGTTCTCCTTTTTATCGTCCGCGGCCACTCGCTGTCGGCGGCTCCGGTGCGTTTTATTTGTACCATCGCCACCGTGACCCTCCCGAGATATTTTATTCGTCGCTCGATCCGCCACCGGGTACAACTGCCCGTATCGTCCCTATTATCGCCATCCTCGAGATCCTTGGTCGCTACCAGTACCGCTATAGTTTTCGCCCGCGCGTGGTCATACCCCTTCAGCAAGGCTCAAGGCATCGGCACGCGCGTGATCTCTATCCTTGTACGAGTACTACAACTTCAGTACTTCTCTCAGTCCGCTAACTTCATTCTAATCACTACCCGTACTCGGAGCCCGCTATTTGCAAGGTCATCCTTTATTGCTTGGCGCCCCACTACTATACGGCGTTGTGTGACGGAGTTTCCATCCGACTCTTGCGGTGATTGGTACACGGGTACCAAATAGCTTCTTTGCTCTTTTCTTGAGCATCTCCATCGCGGGCTCCAAGGCTCCCCACTACAAGCAACGCGAGGTTAGAGGCGCGAAGGACCGGCATCGAGGAGCCCACCACGTCGGCGGCGAATCTTCCCCCCAAGGCACGCCACATCGCCTATAGTGCACCTAATGCTCACGCGCCTTCGCATGCCTTACGACCTGGCAATACTCCGTCTCGGTTTTTACCCACCGCTCCCACAATGCGCTCCCCCGCCCCTTTGAGGCGCGTTGGTTGCTCAGCGTCGTTCCCATTCAACCAACGCGGCAATTGGCGAGGGCATGGATGCGTTGTCGAACGGCCCACCTCTATCGGCAAAGCGGACAACACCGGCTGCCCTCATCTCAGCGGGTCATCGCACCCACATAGCGACGGAGGATGCCGCCCGTACTCGACTGGGCTTCCTCCGCCTCATCAAGAGCGGAAAAGCGAGTACAGATGCAGACCGCGTCTTCGCTGAATTGGCCCACTAGCACTTTGTCGTCCACGCCTTACCGCGGTCTCCGGCCCACATGACGAGCTACTCCAACCTTTCGTCGACCGCACGCTTTAAGTCATCCTACACGCCGCCAGCAAGGCCGATGCATGCGCAGCGCTCGCCAAAATCACGCCGGACAAGCCACTCGGCCCGGACGCTAAAGCACGAAAAGCAGCCGCCGACAGACGCAAGGCAGCAGCGGCGACGGCAAAAGCCGCACGCGCATCCCCCACCACGAAGCCATGCGACACCATGCGGCCACCGCCGATAAAATGATTGTGTGGCCCGCCGCGCCGATTCATGCTCCCCGTTATCTCCCTTCATGCGACATCGCGTACGACGAAAATGGCGGGAGTGGGAGCGTATCGGCGCGAGCGGCCAAGTCCTAAACTGGATCCGCCATGGCGTCACGTCAAGTTCAACCGAGGCGAACGCCCACGCCCATTCAACCAAGGGGAACATAGGGCTGCAACTTGTGATACTACTACATGTAGCGGTGTTGCGGGGGTGGGTTCTGGTGCTAGTTGGCGACTAGTTGCTGCCCATGCTGGTGGTGCCGTCGGTGTTGTAGGAGCCGCCGGAGCTTGTTCGTGGCCACCTGCTGTTGGTGGTCCTGATGGGCAAGGAGCTGGTCGTGTTGCTGCCGGGGGAGCCTTGGCACCTAATGGTGGTGGTGTCCCGACAGACCGCGACGCGGAAAACTGCATCGTAGTGCTCAGGGAACTTGTCACGGAGCTCGCCGAGACGACCCGAAGTAGGCGGGTCCGAAGCCAAAAACGCAAGGGCGCCGTGGCCGAGACGAGATACAAAACGCCTAGACTCCGGCCGAGCGCGGTTGGAAAACGTGGGAGCGAGCTTAGCGAAGCGAAGCAAGTTGACGCGCTCACTGATGTCGGCTTGTAACTTTGGAAAGATGTCCGTGGCAAACGCAGAAAGGGGTACGAGCGAGGGGAGGCAGTCAAGGGACCGAGCAATCTACTCGTTGTTTGATCGGGCTTCGGCTACGCAGCCCGCGCGAGCCACCGTTGGACGTTGCGGGGGAAGCATCGCTAAGGCTCTGGTTATCAAGGGTTCGGACTCGGCGAGAGCGTGAGAACCGCGCGCATCATCTAAGCGCGCCCACGGCGAAGCGAGTTCTAACGACCACATGGGTTCGTTGTCGCCGTCGTCTCCGTCATGTGTACCATGCCTTCGGGACACCAAAAAACAACGGTACTCACGCGATCCGTGCTCTAAAAATGCTTATAGTTCCTCTACTCGACTCCTAAAAACACGCGCACTTCCGCTATCCGAACCCAGAAATCCGCAGGAATTACTGAGTAAAATTCCGTATTTTAGAGATACGCACTCGAGTCGGAACCTGAAAATTGAACTACTCGATCCGAATCCACGAAAATAATGGCCGGATCCGGTCCCTGCTTGCGTGAGCGCCCCCTCTCCTCCATTCATGCGCCGAATTTTCGGCTCGGTGTACTTTCAAAGGAGGAGTGGGCGAGGATCGGGCGGCAGCGGGGGATAGCTTCCGAACAACAACCTTAAGCCCCCCGACGCCATCCCGGGGCTGAAATCGTGCGACCGTTGTATCTCGAGGCGGGACGTCAAGTCGACGGGGCAGGGGAGCAAGGATGGTGGCGGGTGCACCGAGCAGCGGGTATAACTATGCCGTCGTTGTTCCGTAGTTGTCTAATTGTGTATTAATTATGGAGGCGAAGGATAAGTCTGTCACTTGGAAAGAGCGAGTAGGGATATGGTGACATGACTTGAGGCGGTGCTGCCCGCACCGAAATCCCTGAGTATGGGTGCCGAGAAATTGAATGCAGGTACCGAGAAAACAAACACGCGGCGACATTATAATCGGCATTGTCTGGAAAACATGGGAAACGACTATTCTAATGCAGGAGGGTGGTGCAGCTGCTGTCGTCCTGCTCCGAGGGCTTAGGCTTCTGTGCCTGTTGTCGTTTCTTCTTTGCTGGTCGACTCCAATACTTTTTTCTTAATAATCTTTTTATTATCCTAATGTCTTCATTAATTAATGATATAACTTTAGCGCCGGGCACTGTTCCTGGGCGCAAGGTCATATATGTTATGTTTCTTGTTGATCACGTCGTCGCTCCCTGATTCAAAACCTTCAACCAACGTTATTCGAGAAATATCATCATTCACTTTCAATCCTGACGGCTAGAACAGTGCAAGCGTAGTATGGTCGCATGGGTGTGCTTGTGACGCGAAGTTTTGGACCGAAAGAGCTCAAATTAAGCCACAGGTGGCGTTTGCCAGAAATATTATGGGCACAACGCACGGCGCCAAGGCTTGATATAAAAAAGACGTCCGACGTCCGCCATCCGACGTGTTCACTTTGGCGGGCCCACTCCGACAGGGACGCCCAGAAAGCGCAGTGCCGCACTGCCATTTCATCGTTGGGGTTGGGCGAGTATCGTCTCCGTTGGAAATGCACGCGCCTTCTGACGACAGTGCTTGTAGACGGGCTGGGGCCGGAGACTGTCATTCCCATACTAACGCCCGTCATATATGGGACGACGGTACGGGTGCACATGCTACGCCGCTTGGGAACATCGGCCGTGAGGATTGAAACCTGGCAATGTCCGATGCGTTTCTCAACACGATCGTGGCAGTTGACACGCCTTTACCGGGGCTACCATCCTGCAAGTGATCAGAACCAAGCGAGAAACATTGTTAAGGATTCGAGGTTACGGGCGGCGAGTGGCTTCCCTTTGTCGACAGGGTCCGTCAGTCGGGCACGTACTGTCGCGCCCTCCGCGCCCCCGCCGGCCTGCAGGTTGACGGTCAACAGAGTGCTGTGGCGCCCGCCCGGCGCAATGAGCAAGTCGTACAGCTCCAGCAACTCACCCAGAGTGGCCTCCTTTTATTGGTGTATGCAAACGCATCATCAGAGGGAGTGAAAGTATCATACAGTTTTGTTTACAAGAAGAACCAGATGAGCACGGACATGGAAAGTGGGAGGGGAAACAAGAGGGCAAGAGTGAAAGTATATATCGGTAGGTTCTCTATCTAGGTTTCCCATAATTCCGACCAGTGTAGTACAGTTAGCCGTATTTATATAGTGTGAATTGACAATTTCCATGTTACGGCTAATTTAGGGTTTTAACCCCCCACCCCGCCGCCTTCCTCTGCTGTGTTTGAAAGCGCATCGTTTGAAAGCCAGGGTCCAAGTTTTGAGGTCATCCTGAATTAAGGGTTTCCAGTAGTCGGGGAACGCAATGTATATACCAGATTTCGATAATGGCGACGTGCAGGTTTAATTGCTAATGAAACCAAAATGTTGGTTCATCTCGTAGGAAATCCCGCTTTTCTTCCTTTGATTCACGTGTGGTTCTCTTTGATTATAATCAATTTAATCAGTAGGAATAAGCACATAATGTGGCACTCCCACCTTCACTGCGATGGCCATTCGTTCGCGGCGGTTGAAGCAATACGAGCGATCCGACACCTGATGGCCAGCACACACACACAGACACACACACACACACAGACACACACACACACACACACACACACACACACGCACACACACACACACACACACACACACACACCGCACACATTGCTCACCCCATTCACGAGGATGAAAGCATGAGGGGAAGAGGACTGAGTGGATAGAGTGAATGTTGCAGTAGAACTTTAGAAGGACAATGTCACAAAATTGCTTGAAATGCGTTCAGCTTTGGGCGGTGAGGCAAATGACGGCCCACCTCGGCCCACATCCGCCCCGCGGCGTCATTTAGAGTCTTCGCCGGCTCCCGGTACTTGGCTGCCAATGAGGCGACATTGTTGGCGAATCGTTGGGCGGTCATGCTCTCCAAATGGCCACGGAAGGACTGCCAGCAACAGTGAACAGTGAATCTCACCGTCACCAACCCTCGCGCGTTGCCAACCCAGCCTCTCATATGCATCGCTAAAGTCAATGCACGCAAGTAAAGGTGTGTGTGTGTGTGTGTGTGTGTGTGTGTGTGTGTGTGTGTGTGTGTGTGTGTGCTGAGGGGGGGGGGGGGGGGGGGGGGGGGGTCTCTGACGCGGTCAATCTTGAACTCACCGTCAGCCATGCCAGAATCCGCGATTGCAACTCAACGGGGCCCTTCACAGTAGAAAGATTCACAATCAGTGACTGGTGAGAGGTGAAAATACAATAACACGTGGTGCAGTTGGTGCACATAGTAAGGACTGTCTTGGTGCATGATACCAAGAAGAGCAGACAAGGAACAGCGTATGTGCACGCGTGCGCGACTTCATGAGCATGTGAGTTGCTATTGCGCGTTCTTACAGAGTATGAAATGTTATATTGTCGATGGGAGCGGGCACGTACAACCGGTCTCATGTAGCGACGCGTGCGCATCAGATGTCTGTGCATGCATGTATGCATGTTTGTGCGCGCGCACGAGCGTGTGTGAGAGGGGGGTGACTGTATATATGTGTGTGTGTGTGTGTGTGCGTGTGTGTACGTACGAGTGTGGGTGAGGGTGTGTGCACGTACTAGTGTGTGTGTGTGTGTGCGCGCGCGCGTGTGTGTGCGTGTGTGTGTGAGGGATGTGGGAGACTCTATATATTAGTGTAGCTGTTCGTACCTGTGTGTGTGTGTGTGTGTGTGTGTGAGTGTATGTGTGTGTGTGTGTGTGCGTGCATGTGTGATGAGATATTGTCGATCGGAACGGGCGCCCACAAGTGATCTTATGTAGCGATACGTGCACGTCGGGTGTTTGCGCATGCATGTGCGCATGTTCGTCCGCGCGCATGAGCGTGTGCGTGCGTGCGTGTGTGTGTGTGTGAGAGTGGCGAGTGTGTGTGTGTGTGTGTGTATGTGTGTGTGTGTGTGTGTGTGTGCGTGTGCGAGTGTGTTTGAGTAGGTTAGCGGGTGTGTGTGTTTGTGGCTGGACGACAGAGGAGGTGCGCTGGGTGCCACCTTTTTTGGCGATTGCACGGTGACCTGAAAATAGGCCACCTCGTCCATGTAGCTCACCCCCGACGACACCATGTAGCCCAACTGTTCCACCGTCCGCAGCTGCAAATGAAACGGCATCACCATGCCTCCCTCTCTCAGCCGACATGATAGCCGCCCACAATGAAGCAACAAACAGCATAACCACTGATAAACTTCAAGGGATGGGGAATGCCAGCATGTACACACCTGGTGGAAGCATGGTTTGGAAGCTATCTGAGCGAAGAGTACCAACAGAGCTGCCTGCTCAGGACTGAGGGCGCCCAACTGCAAGTCAAAACAATTTGGCCATTAATATGACATAAACGCATGAATCGTCATCATCACCGTCATCATAATTATTAATATTGAATACAGAACGGAACCCCACAGCCACCGCGTATAAAGTATCTCGGCATCATGAAAAGCTTCCATAACCAACTGAACACCTTGCATACATAAATGGACCCGAAACCATACGGCACAGAAAAGGACAAAAATATCTCATCCAAGTACTCAATATCAAATGCTTGACCAGACGAACAAGCTGCCCCATAGCTTACTGCCTGATTCCCCTCTTCATTCCCTTCTATCTCAATCTAATAATGCAAGTAGGGTTCATGCCGGTTGGCGTGACAGAAACAGTGATGTGCTGTGCTTAAGCAACAGTTCCTCACCTGCGCACTGAGCTGCACCGCGCTGTTTGGGTTTGCGGTGTCTGGGTTCGTTGGGTATAAGGCCACACTGACCGCGCTGCCCTCGCCCTCCGATCTGCTCCACAACGGAGCAGGTGTCTCGCCCACCGCCCAATGGGGCAAATAGCGGGAGAGGCAGAGGACGCGGCGATTTGGCCACTCGCAGGGGTGCATGGCGGCGGTGTGCACCAGCTCACAGAGTTGGACACTAAGGCCCAGCGCATCCTGTCTGTGTAGGTTTCCATAGCAAAGTGTCTGGCAGAGGTGGGGAGGAGAGTCAACGTGGGACTGCTGGTAACACAATGAGAAGAAAATACAAGCTTTACAGATGCGCTGCTCGCGGATGCTGTGCAGAGGGTGTGCAAGACTGCGCACCTCGATGAAGCAGCGCTTTAAAATGGAGTGGAGCTGAGTCAGGAGGTCGGCGGATGTCACGGCGTCTACCTCAGCAAGCACCTCTTCCTGTGAGGTGCGTGCAAAGCGGAAGAGAGGGTAAAAAAGATAAAGACGAGGAGATGTCGATGTGATTCTAGAC
>JAPMLY010000515.1:104751-183292 GCA_026401115.1 Tetraselmis chui
GTGAATACCTACCATGCAATACCCCTCATAATCGGATGTCCCAGGGCACACTTACCTTGTCCGGTGCGTGGTAGTGCAGGCGGTTCGCGAGCTTTTTGGTATATTCCAACGGTTTTTCGCGGGATTTCCAGTCAAAAGTCAGCGTGTTGAGGGCCTGGAAAAGATTGGGGTACACACCACGAGAAAATAGCAGGGAGTTCAGAGCAGGGAAGTGTGCTGCATTGGCCATGGAGATTGGTAAACGTTATACGAAGGTGCGCCAACCTTCAGCTCCTGGAAGAATTGCGACTTTTTGGATATTGGCGCATTCCGGAGTAGCTCAATCCCCTAACGAAGGCATATGGAAGTAAGTTCGAGAGGGGCGGGGGGAGAAGGGACGGTTTGAACAAGCCGAGCTGAGACACTACTAGCGCCAGTCGTGACTTGAAAGTAGAGACCGAGAGGAAGGTGACTTGAAAGTAGACACCTGATATACAACGCCGATAATCTCGGCGACGTGCTGCTCTCCCTCTCTCGTCAGCTCCATCGAACAGCTCCAAAACGCAAACCCGCGTCCCAATTTCACCTCATCGGACGTGCCTGCTCAACGCATAAGCTCAAATCACTGTGATTTTGACAATTGTCTGTACATAGCATACGAGTAGGTATGCATACGTATTGGTGTGCGCCCGCGTGTATGCGTGTATGAGGGTGTACAACAAGCGAGCTGAGTTCGAACCTGCGAGTAGTTCCTGTAGCCACCCTCGTCTCTTGAGATAGCAAGCTACACTGCCCCTCACCTCCGTTCCAAGCATATGCGACACCCACCGCCAGGGCTTACTCTGCATGTCATGGTGAAGCCCACGAGGAATGTACCATACCAACTCCAGGCTGCGCAGATCACGCTTGGGAACGACCTGGACAAAGACCGCCAATGTCTTACATGTTGCAATACGCACTTTCGTTACTCCTTTTTAAATCTCCATTGCCAATACACCACACATCCCTGCCCTGATTTTATGCTTTTTTCCACGGGATGTGCGTCCCTCCCCTTCCCAAGCCCTCAGCACTTTTGAATGGAAATGTCACGAGAAATCGTTGGATTATGCCCAAAAATCGCAAACAAGCTGTACTACCACGCCTCGGACGAGGAGAGTGTGCTCACACACCCGGGGAAATGTGTGTGTGTGTGTGTGTGTGTGTGTGTGTGGTGTGTGTGTGGGGGGGGGGGGGGGGGGGGGTTGTGTGTGTGTGCGTGTGCGTGCGTGTGAGTCTGTGTGTGTATGTATGTGTGTGTATGTGTGTGTGTGTGTGTTTGTGTATGTGTGTGTGCGTGTGTGTGTGTGTGTGTGTGTGTGTGTGTGTGTGTGTGCGTGTGTGTGTATGTGTGTGTGTCGGTGGGTGTGAGTGCGTGTAAGAGTGTGAGAGAGAGTGTGTGTGTGTGAGTGTGTGTGTGTTTGTGCGCGCGCGCGCGTGCGTGCGTGTGAGTGTGAGTGTGTGTGTGCGTGTGTGTGCGTGCGTGGGTGTGGGTGCGTGGGTGTGCACGCGTAGGGGGGGTAGTGGAAGGACCTGGTAGTAGGTTCCCATCGAACCACAAACATCATCACCCTCCACAGAGTAGCGCAGCCCGAGAGGGAGATGCTCATCTTCCATGTGTCCATTCGGTATCGCTTCGGAGGGGGTTGGTCTTACATCCTGCGCAGGTATGCCACAGCTTCAATCGCCACTGAAGCAGACAGACGGATAAGAGGTGTTTCTCATTACTCAAGACACGAGATCTACGATAATGGAAGGTAATTCTTGTTCTAAACGGTCTTATAGACGGAGGTAGCGTTCTTTCTGATCGAGTACTGCGTGCGCTCCAGGGCTGAGAAGGACACCTCACCTGAAATCCTGAAGACACCATTGCCTCCAGCTCGTCCAGGCTCTGTCAGGGGTGGGAAAGCAGCAGGGTAACGGAGGCCGAAGGTGAGGCAGTGGGACTGCAATGGCTCGTGTCGCTAAGGGCGGTAGGGAGGACTGACCTGCGGCGAAACCAGCGCAACCGTGATCATGCTACCAGTGTAGCAGCGGCTCCACAGCGCGCGAAGCTCCTCAGCCATGTCGATGCCCTCCGCTGAGGGCTTCTCCCACAATGTAGAAATATTCCCTTCTCACCCACCACCGATGCCACATCAGCTGACAGATTGAATTCGTGTGTGTGTGTGTGTATGTGTGTGTGTGTGTGTGTGTGTGTGTGTATGTGTGTGTGTGTGTGTGTGTGTGTGTGTGTGTGTGTGTGTTTGTTTCTGGGGGAAAGAGGGGTAGGGGCGGCGGATAGTAGGTGCATTACACGAGGGAGACGTAGCACACCCGTGGAGAAGCCGCTGTAGGGGCGTTGACCAGTGGAGCGGCGGAGCTGTAGCAGCTTTCGCTGATCGCTGTTGGTGTTGCGACTGAACTCCGCGTGGACAGCGTTCACCTGCCATGCATACCACACACGCGAGCTCGGTCGCGCACCCCATGCACAGGACAGCTGAAGGTCGATCAACAGACAGGTAAATGCATGAGCGGATTGGGTGACTTTGAGTCAGAGGTGGGCAGCACCTCCCGAGCCACTGCATCACGGTTGATGAGAGGCGCAACAAAGAACTGCCCCAGTCGATCCACTGCGCCCTAAAGCAAAATAGCACGTCGGCACTGGATATGAATCGCACACACACACACACACACACAAACACACACACACAAACACACACACACACACACACACATACACACGCAAACACACACACACACACACACACACGCGCGCGCGCGCACACGCACCCACACACGCACCCACACCCCCCCCCCCCCCCCCCCCCCCTTCCCCCCCGACACACACACACACACACACACACACACACACACACACACACACACACACACACACACACACACATACGCACACCCCCCCCCCCAACACACACGCAGTTAAACCATGTCGGCCATGTCATTCTCGCTGAATGAGACAGCGCCCTACGTACCTTAACATGGCTGCTGTGGCAGGTAAAATGGAACTGTGTATGAATCATGCTGGTAGAGGCATTTGAGCTCCCACCGTGCTGGCTTAAAAACATTTTGTACCCAGTCTCATCCGGATACTTCTTGCTGCCCTGGAAATCGACAACCACAGCGCCGCACAGGTGCTTGTCAGCACCACGCCTGCATCTTCCACTCAACCTCGAGCTCCCTGTGCCAATCATGCAGCGTGTTCTCCCTGCTTGATAGTCATGCAGTGCTTAATGTGGCCGCAACCACTCACGCATCTAGCATCCATGCCTTCATAACTCCCAGCCTTGCATCTCAGGGAAATGTATGCAGTAAACGACAGAGGATACACTGCCACCCTTCCCTCACTTCCTTTTCTCTCCCTACAGTCCATACATGATGGACGTCAAGCCATCCTAATAAGAGCAGTCAGAACACTGCAGCCCCTCACCAGGTGAACCGCGTGCTCCAGAAAGTGGGCGAGCCCTGGCAGATGCTCCGGATCATCAAAGTAGCCAGCCTACCACGATATAATTTCAGAAAACCACCCCACCAAGTGCGCTGTGTCCCAAACGTGAATATTCCTGCTTCCTTTGCCCTAACAGCATCTCACTGGGGTGATAATATTACACACCTGAACGTTGGCGCAACAGGCAGCGAAAGTTGCCTCCGGGTCCTGCGTCACGACACAGCGCACGCCGTTGCGCAGCTTGAAGCTCCGGTAGCGTCGTTTATCGCACAGCGGCGTCCGCAGCGCGTCTGTCAGCTCCTCCATCTCTTGACGCGCCATCTGGTCGGTGCCCACAGCCTATCGGCTGCTCGACGTCGGCTGCTCGTCTGGGCGGGAGGTGCAGACGCGGCCGGGCGGGCTCGATAGTGTTTAGCTTCGGGGACAGAATAAGAGTCGCATTGCCACGTGCGGCTCCAGTGTGGTGACTGCCTCCCCACAGCCTTTCTTCTGCGAAATAGAAACGGAGTCGGAACTGGCAAGAAGGGTGCTGATGTCCAGAGAATTAGTCGCTATGCAGTTTCTCCACCGCCCGTCTCTTCCAGGCTGCGGTGGGTGAGAACGAACGGAGGAACCTTTGTAGTCAGGGCGTTTTCATACCAGGATAGCGCATGTACTCTCATATTTTGTAATTTTTGTGCTCATACTACACACACTACAGGTACCCTACCTATACCTACTGTCTCAGTTATTTCCATTTTTGTAATTAAGACTGAGTTAACAATATTTGCTACCTCAGATGAAGCTCATCGCGCCGTGCAGTTTTGCGCATATATGCGATTGTGCGCCCCGAACTTGTGTTTCGCCCGGACTCCAACTATCGCTACCCGACGTGCCATCAAAAGGGAGACGACAAAGGTAGAGCGAACACAATACTACCCGTGCATAACTGTGGCCGTCGCTAGCGTTTCCCTTGTCGCGCTATATTGCCGCCTTGCGCTCATTTCCTGTACGTTTTTAAGGCGGCAAGCTGTTTGTGACGGAGTAATAAGGTAGCGAGAATGGCTTCCCGCCGCGTTGTCCTATTCCTCCCCTGCAAAGCGAATAAGTGCCGTATTGCTGAAACAAGGCGGAGCCAGGCGTGGTTGGCGACGTTTTTCTCGCTCATAGGCGTGATTCTATTCGGACCTCTCAGCCATGTTGTCGCCACACGGAGCGTAGACCTTTATTTCCGCGGTGTCACAAGTACCTACTCCCGACTACCAGCCGGCCCTTCTCCGGAACTACCCCTTCATTTTGCGAATCTCGTCGCGGGTTCAGTCGAGCAGGTGCACATCCAGGCAGGCGCCGAGGCAGGAGAGGTCATTATCTCCTGGAGCGTTGTCCCGAGTCAAGACAGCGAAGACGTCCACCCGGGCGGTTGCCAGTACGTCGCGGTTTGGGAGAGTAGTACGTCGCCAAGCGCAGGGCGCAGGTTTCCATGTCTCGTGCCCGACAGTCGAAGCCAACTGTCCGCCTTCCTGGACGTTGAAGTCGCTCGAGTGGCTGAGGAACCGAAAGCGCCATCCCGGGGTGAACATGCGCTGTCCATTGCCTCCCCCGACAGCAGCACACACCTGTCCGGTTCCCTTGAATTTGTACGATCGGCTGCCATTTCTGGACTTGCGCCCTCTACGACGTACAAATACGAGATAGTTGGCGCCCCGGCGACGTTCCAAGCCTCTTTCACCACCACGCCCAGGGCTGGAGCGAAGACCATCACGTTTGGTGTCCTCGGGGACGTCGGTCAGGTTATCGCTCAGCTCAGCAAATCTGTTCGCCTGTGACCTCATCAACTTTGCGGCTTTGTCGTCTCTATGTGACTCTCGCAAATCTTAATTAGTAGTTGATTTCCTATTAACTTGATGTTTTTGTTTTCTTTCATTTCGTTTCGTTTTCTTCCGTTTTCAGACTGTCAACTCTCAGCAGACACTGTCGCGCATTCACGGCCTCAAGGTATCCGCAACCCAGTCGCCCACCTTCCCGCCTGTCGTCTGCGTCTACCATCTTTGGCTGCCTGCCTCGCTGCTTCCCAGTCGGCCGAGAAGTCCCGGCGCTGCTCCTGTGTTCATCATTGTCTCCTGTGATTTATCGTGTTTTGATTAACGCTTATATTGAAACAATTCTTGTTAAATGTGCTTAAAGTTAAACGGTTCCATATGCACAAATTACTGAACGAAGTTGTGGTCCCCTGGCTCAGGGTGAGGTCGACATGCTGCTCCACGCAGGCGACATCAGCTATGCGGATGGGTACGAACCACGGTGGGACTCGTACGGAAGGTGAGTCCCCGCCCAATTATGATGCCTCCTCCTCATTGCGACGTGACGCCTTCAATCATCGCACCCCACAGTGCCCACCCCCACCCCACACCGCTGTGGACAGAATCTCAGAGTACCTCTTCTCCAAGCTCGCAGCTCTCTACACTGGTGGGAATCACGAGGTCAGTGCTGAAAGAAAGAAAGCGCAGCGTATCTGAGTATGTATCCGAATGATGGACATCACCACATCCAACTGTGCTCTCAATGAAACAGTGGAGCAGCCACCCCTCGGACCCTTCATTCGCTCTACTTCTCACCCAATTGAGTGCCTTGCTGCTGTAGATCGAGGATGGATGGCATCAGTTTCTTGGGAGGTTTCCACAGGTTCGCGAGAGCTCCATCTTCCCCTTCCTCTGGACGCACCTTCATTGCCTTAGTATCCCATGACTGACAACTCTGTCCTTTGCGCTTCTCCTTGCCTCTAATCCCCCCTCCCCCCTTCGCCCTGTCCTCTCTGCCGGTCGCCACTTCGCACAGAACTATAGTGCCTCTGGGTCCACATCCCCTCTCTGGTTCTCCGCCGAGCACGGCCCAGCGCACATCATCGTGCTAAACCCTTATGTCGATTTCAAGCCCGGATCACCCCAAATGCAGTGGCTCCTTCGCGACACCGCACGGGTTGATCGGTGAGGGCTCAACCGTATCGTCTATACCGTATTTGCATGCCCTTCCCATTTGTGTGAAAGCTCCCCGGCTATTTTCGTGTCGATGGCTCCGATAAAATGCATTATGTGTGTGATTAATTGCGGGTCTGTTGTGCAGGCGAGTTACGCCCTGGGTGATTGGTCTATTTCACGTGCCATGGTACAACAGCAACGGCTACCACTTCGGTGAGGGGGATGCCCACCGCGAGGTGGTGGAGGGTGTGCTGATGGAGGCGGGCGTGAATGTGGTGATTTCAGGACACGTACATTCCTACGAGCGCTCGCGACCCACCTTCCGCGGGAGCCCCTCCGCGTGCGGCATCACCTACCTTAACATCGGCGATGGGGGTAACAGGGAGGGGCTGGCCTCGGCCTGGCGACACCCGCAGCCTCAGTACTCCGCTTTTCGGGAGGACAGCTACGGCTCTGGCACGCTGCGCATCCTGTCGCCCACGGAGGCGCAGTGGCGGTGGCATCGGAACGTGGATGGCGTGCACACCGTGTCTGACTCTCACACTATCGTGAGGGACACGTCGTGTGGGAATCAAAGGGGCAAGGCGATCGTTGACGTCCACGGTAGCGTTGAAGTCCTGTAAGACTAATCATTCACATTGCGTAGCCCGCGTTCAGTCACCTTGTCTTTTCTCCTCTTTTCTTTTAGCTAGGGCGGCATCATGATGGTCGGCCGTTTCCTAGGGTTGTTTATCTAAATAAAACCTGCCATCAGCCTACCCTTCATGGGTTTTCGCTCGTACTCGAATCATTGAAATGCATCGAAGTTTTGGGCTATGCCTCGATGAAGCTTCAAGCTATCCGCCGAAGGTCTAAGTAGCTCCAAGATCGACCTGCCATAGTCAGAAATCTACCTCCAACGGGTATATTTTAACCCTCACGCTTCATGTATGTCAGCTATCTCGCATTCTGCACTCAGCATGTGATCGATCGCAGTTTGCAATTGCTTGCAGTGGCATGCCGAGTTTCTGCATTGTCTATAGGCAACCCAAACATCGATGGTGGTGCGAGCCGCAGGTTCATGATGCCGCGTGTGACTCTTCCAAAGCATGTTTATATATAGAGCATTTAACTGTACAGCAATGCCACCACTTGCCTTCCTTGGCTGGCAGAGGTCCATAGCTGTGCCCAGGCCCTTGGATGTCGGAGTCAATAAAGACCATAGTTAGACAGTTGGGTGAGCAGCACCTATCGAGCAGAGTTGAAAACGTAAGATAGGTGCCCCACTCGTGTGATATATGTGCGTGATCCGGAGGTGCAGTATGTCCTGTCCTGCGATGTACATGGCGACGTCGCTCGAAAATCGCGGAGCATAAAAGTCCACATGTGCGCTCGCATTATCAATAATGTGTTTCTGTGCGTGGGATCACCAATTGGGACGATAAATTTACGATTGGACTGCCACTGGGGCGAGCACTGACAATCAACAAATTATGCAACATACTCTTGGATGTAGAGATAGGGACTTGGAAGAAGTGTAGCTAGTCATCTTGATGGAGTAAGGGACAAGTCGCAGGGAATGTATTTAAGTGAAACGTGTAATTATGGAGGGCCTCGTCTGCCTTGCCTCCGCATCAACGCTGCATGACGACTTCACACTTCTACCAACCATGCGAGAGGCAAAATAATTAAACCCTAACAACCTTAAATTTTACGCATCAACCCCACTTTGAAGGGGGGGCAAATACTCGGCATGTCTGGAATTGTGGATGGGTCCGGGTCGGTGACTGCATTAGAGAGACAAGTTCAACTAGCCCCGGACAAAAGTCACACTCTAAAGCTCAAGCGAAGGTGTATGTGGGGTATGGGACAACAAAAGACTACGCGTGCTATGTTGCAGTTGAAGCATAGTTTCGTAAAGCGTTTAAGGCTTCGATTTATTGTTTGGAATTCCTGGTCGAGGGAAATGGAGCAAGTGGATCGAATCAACCATGCACCCAACTTTGGAATGACCACAAAACAAACAGGGGCACCCGCCGTCGGCGTAGCGGCAGCGGCCCCGTCGGTAGGGGGGTGCGCTCGCAGGCCCGTCGGTACTCACCCAGTCACCCCCACCTCCTCTTGGTGGGTGCTTGTAATCATGTTGCCATGCCTTGCCTTACATGGTAGGGGGCTAGGCGGGGTGAGCGGACAACTGCGATCCGCGGGATCCGCAACTGTCGGAAAAGCGATGTACCGAGGGCTTTTGAAAAGGAGATATGTGCACACCGGCGTCAAGATCTCCCGCTCGGGCCGTCCGATATGTTTTCCGCGACTAGATACTCTCGTGTATTCTCTTGGGGAGGAGGCGGGGGCTGTGTGTTTAAATAATTCTAGCGAGGAGGGTACAACCGGATCAGCGGTGGGTTGAGGGTGTTGACGCTCGCGGTACCTATTATCGGAGCACGGTCGGGGAGGGGACCGCAGCCCCCTCGCCATGCATGTAGGCGCGCGCGCGGGATGCTTGGTAGCGAATAATTACTACTAGGTGGTGATGGTGTTAGGAGAAGTGACGGTTGCATGCGTGCAGCCGCATGCATATTCAGCTAGCGCGCGTACGTTTGTATGCACCCTTATGTGCTTATGCAAAACTACGTTGACAAGCTGCACAATGAGCGCATTACATGCATGGCGAGGGTGCTGCGGTTACTAACACCGTATGGCCTTGCGCCATGCAGCAGCGTACTTGCTGGTCAAGGCATGCTTGATGTCGATTGGCACCGGGATGTGTGCCGCACGCGGGTATGTCATGGGCTATGCGGTCGCGGCCTCCGGCCCCTCCGATTTAGTGGAGTGCGGATCAGGCCGAGTGGGCCGAGGAGGCTAGTTTCGCGTGAAGACTTTAGTTACCATGTTCGTTCGTTGGACATAGGCGGCGGCGGCAAAGCATGAAGACGACTCACCGGCAGTGTGATGCGACGGAGCGTCTTCGGATGTGGTCATGTCCTCTCGAGCATCCCCTAGGGCCGACAATGGGTTATTGATCGGGACTGCGATCTGCGCTGTGTCCGCGCATGAGAGATTGGCATTGGTTGCCCCCCCCCCCCATGCTTGAGACCGGCCGGTGGAGAGGCTTGAGAAGTACCGGATGTGAGCGGCGGGGCCACCGGAGCGTGCGCAGGTTGTGATTCAACAAAGGCAACGTGGATGGGGTGGACGAGTTTGCCAATGGCGATGTTGAAAAGCCAATAGCCCGGACCATCACCGCAGCTCCCGATGAACATGCATCGAAGTGCGTTGGGCGAAAGTTAGCCGATGTTATGGTGTTCCAAACGGAGGTATGCTGAGTATCCGTAGACCTTGAGGAGAGAGAGGTCAGCCGGGGCGCCATGACGAACAATGTAGGGAACGCCACCCGAGCCACCGGAGGCATCCGGCGATGGAAGCCGGTTGCGTAGGTAGAAGAACGTGCGCATGGCGAGGTCCCAATACTTGGAAGGGCAATTTGGCGTAATGCATCATGGCAGTGGCCGAGATCGCGAGAGAAGCCCATTTATGTTCCATCTTGGCGAGTTGGTTGTGTGTGTACGGTGCCGTTAAGTAAGCGGTGTAACCCAAGGCGGCGACCATTGTGCGGCATGCAACGTGGAGATAATTTGCATCACAATCGAATTTGATGGTCGGCCAGAAGGAACGATCAAGATGAAGGCGAGAGTGCAAATTTTTGACGTCGGTGATGTCAAAGGGTTACGCGGAAGTGCCATCACCGGGAATCGAACCCGTACCTCCGTGTCCGGAACCGTACGCCGGAACCAAATACCGCGCCTAAAAGTCGGTACCCGATGGGGATATATCTCATACATATACCCCCGTACTGCCCGAGCAACGGGCTCCGGCAGTACATCTACTACTTGCGAGGTAGTAGGGCCAAGACTCCCGCGGAGTACAACGTACGAATATGTCCATTATCATGCCCACCACGGGGATCTCACAACACCTCCCCCCCTAATGGACACCATTCGATCAGCTCCGGTCAAACCCTACAAACCCGCGTCATACGCGGAGGGCCCACAACATGTCGAAGGGTTACACGGAAGTGCCATCACCGGGAATCGAACCCGCACCTCCGTGTCCGGAGCCGTGCGCCGTAACCAAGTACCGCGCCTAAAAGTCGGTACCCGATGGGGATGTATATCATACATATACCCCCGTACCGCCCGAGTAACGGGCTCCCGCAGTACATCCACAACTTGCGAGGTCGTAGGGCCAACTCCCGCGGAGTGCAACGTGCGAATGTGTCCATTATCATGCCCACCACGGGCATCTCACAACCAAATAGAGGAGAGGGTGGAAACAACCGCCTTTTTAGATGAGAGTGCAAGGAGCCAAATATAGTTTGAGAAATGATCAATTACACCGAGCACGTATTTGGCTCCCCCCAAGAGGGGAATGTGAGTGCTGTACTTCGCTCAAGTGATATCCGCGCTGCGTAGAGCGAGCGTCATGGCGTCCCTGCCGGGGTGACCAAGGCGCTTATGCCACAAAGTGGTGTCAGTTGAAGTGGGGCCTATAGATGTGTATGCAATGAGGGAAGTGAACTCACCAGGAAAGGTGTGAAGGTGAGGGAGCTTGTTATGCATTACGAGGATGAAGGTCCCGTGTTCATAATTAGCCGGTGCTGGCGGCTGTGGTTGCTCGTGCTGCTGCCCTAGGTTGGCACGAAATTGTAGAAACAGCGACACAATCAGCTCGTGCGTGGTCGCTTGAGACCGTTCTATAGCCGTATCTATTACCTCGATTGTCTTAGAGTGTATATTAGCCAATGAAGTATCTAAAATGGGGGGGGGGGGGGGGGGGGGGGGGGGGCGATAGGCTCTTTACCGGTAGGGGACCCATAGGCCTCTCCGTAGGTCGGTCTGTCGCTGCTACTTCTGACGAGCGCCGCCCAGCGCCGGCTGCTTCCGTTCAGACATGGATGAAACGCGCGTACTTACGTTTTCATACCTGCGTGTTTTACGTTATTACCGCGTTGGTAGCGTGTATAAGGCTTATTAAGCCGTGTGAGGGCCGCGCCCATTATCTGTTATCGGAGGTCTATGTGAGTGCACATGTGAGTCGATTGGAGCGAACGCCGAGGCGATGTGTGATTGTTATATAAAGATTGAGTAACAACCCTCATTATTGTTGCATGTAAGTGCTTGTCTACGTTTGTCTCCCCTGGGGGCGAGGCGAGAAGCCACGCAGGCCGGAGGAGGGTCGCAGCCGGAGGTGCGACACGGCATGGCGGCGGAGGTCGTAAGGATCGACCGCCGCCGGATAAAATCGGTACGGAAGGTTTTCGAATAAACATTTATGTACCCAACATCTTTTTGCGGAGCGGCGACTCGATCCGCGTGTTTTACCAACCCCTCCCTTAATCGGTACCCCGTTATCGACAAGCTGCCTTAGAGAGTGTGCCTAGGGTTATCGCAACAACACATTGCTCATACATGCGACCCCCTAACAACGTAAACCAATGGGGGAAAGTACGGACGGACCTAACGCAATCAACAAGTGTTGGGAAACACACGGCGAAGGACCGGGGAGGCAGGAGCTCTAGCCGGGCACCGTGTGAGGCTTTGGCCTTCCCTTTTCCCCCGCTCCCGAAGGAGGAAGGAAGGCTAGGCTAGAAGGCGAGCTGCGTCGGGAGGAGCAACGCTTATCTCGGACGAGGGGTGCATGGATCAAAACGGGGCCGTCGACGACCTAAGCGAGGGGGGTTTTCGCATGCCTCACCCCCCCCCCATCTCCGGCACGACCGAACTCACACATGAGCAAAGGTCACGTAGGCCCAACTCGACAAGCACATGCTGACAAGAGCGGGAGTTGAGCGCCCTCGCAGCGGCTGGTGCATGCCGTGTATCATGGAGAATACCGACATTTTATATATCACACTTATTGTCTGCATAAAAGTAATTATAGAAGAAAATCAAAATTGTTTACGGGTATGAATTTGCAGGGGTTGGGATCAATGATTCACGGTGTAATCCCTAATCGGAAGTCACCGAGGGCGCAGATATAGGGAGCGCCTAGAGACGACAACCGTTAACTCGGTATTGTTGTAAACAATTTCAGATTTTAAGTTTCAAATAGCATAGGCTCATGAGTCACGATGACTCGTAGCATGACCCACGACTACCGAAAGCTGCAAACTAGCCATCAACACGCCACACAACTGCCGTTTCTACCTACAGCATTACCTTGAGGAAGGAGCGGGACCTTTTGGCGGCAAATTTGGCCCAAGTAACATCCACGTTAGGGCAGCACATCCGCGAGTCGGTGCGATCGGGAGGATGCGAATGCTATTGCTCGCCCTCATACTTCTCGCATGGCCGGAGAGGCTGGAGTGGGGAAGGGGAGTGAAAGTACGGATAGATTCTAAACAATTCTGTACATTGGTATCTCATTTGCCTTTTGGGAACGGTCGGGAACGGTACCATTGTGTACTATCGAAGTGTGTACATATACTTATGCACTATAAGCACTAGAGGCTTTCACGATTGCGCGCTGCGCGCCCCGCGTGTGAACTTTAAAACAAATTCTGATAACGTTTTGCTCATAACTGCGGGTAATTATGGACTTTGTATTCATTGTGGAAATGTGATTTGAGATTCCTAGCATCGCTCATTGTACCAAGCTCAGTCGCTATTGCTACCAATCGCTATCGCCATTTTGTAGCGATGAAATATTTTGTTAAGTACGGCGCGATACATGATTAGGGAAGCTATAGGCGGAAATAACGTATCCGGGGGTACCAGTGTGAGGTCGGAGCCCCGCTCCGACTTTTCCACACAATCTCTCCTCTCGTCGGTGCCCACCATCGACAAGAGTGCCTCAAGCGGTGTGCAAGGGTTATCGCGACAACACACCGCCCGTATAGCGTAAACCACAAAGGGAGGGTTCATGCTGGCGGTACTGTGCGAGGAAACCGGTGCCGGAAACAAATGGCAACCGACCGGGACATGACAGACGCGACGGGAGGAGTGACTGACGGCAACCATTTGTGGCTATTGTTTTGTCCCCATGCTGGGGAGTGGATTCGGGATATGGGGTACCTTAATAATTTCGACACTCACCTCCCCAACCCCATCATCACCCCCCCTCCTCCACACCTCTTTGACACCTACTCACCCCACTCGACAGGTATATACTACCGCCCCCCAAGCCCAACTCACCCCCTCACATACCCCCTCCCGGACCGCGTACATCTAACGTACCCCCCCACCAGAGGCACCCCTGCTTGGAACTGGCAGGACTTTGTATACACAGACGGCTCGAAAAAAGGCAGCTCGACCCCCCTCGGAGCAGCAGCTACCCACCCCGCCTCGGACACCAAAGTCAAAATCCTGGTGACCTCTACCCCTCCCTCCCATACAATAAATCGTGCTGAATTAGCTGGCATAGATGTAGGCCTCCAATTTGGCCGCACCCACCTCCTCACAGACAGTGCGTGCTCCCTCCGCCTCATACAAGGCTACTTAAACTGCCCTTCCGCTTACCGCCACAACATTCATCGCGACACCCTCTCATCTATCACACACACCCTTAAAACCCGCTGCGAAGCAGGCATCCGTACACACCTCGGCAAAATCAAAGCCCACAACCATTCCCTAGGCAACGACCTCGCAGACACCCTCGCAAACCAAGTCGCGGATGGTCACCCACCCGACACTTTATACACCACAGGTTCTGAAGTCACAATAGGCCACTGGACATGGCCATACACCCTCCTCCCACAAACCCTAGGGGACCCCATACCCTACAGATACACCAACCTCAAATCCGACGCACACACCTACAGCACAAAACACACACACACTCCTCTCTCGCAAACAACCAAACACGGAGCCCTCCTCGCCCGCGCCGCGAAGGACGGCGCCGATTTTTCTTACCACAAAAAACACTCAACCCTCACAAATATCCAGTTCACACACAAACAAGAATTCATGTGGGGCGTCCACAACACCCGCCTACTTACTCACAACCCCACCCTGCGCTGCCCCCTATGTGGTCAATTCACCAGCAACGGCCACATGGCCGGTAACTGCCCCTCTATGTCTGGTCTAAGACAGGACCGACACAACAGCGCTCTGCAACTCCTACTCTCCCTACTGGAACGCCACAACGGAGGACGCTGGGAAACCATCACCGCAGACTTCGGTAACAAACCCATAAAATCGTTTGCTTCCCCCACCCCTGCCCACACTCCACTTGACTGCCACCCACCTCACCCCACCCACATGCCCACCCGACTTGTTGCTGCTGACGAAGGTCTCTCGCCTGACTCCCTAACCTCATGCCCCGCCGTCCTCCCCCCTGAGATTCTCCCCCCCCTGCTTCGTCCCCCTGCACACAAACCTGACTTCATCCGCATCCTCGAACCCCGATTCGTTGGTCACTCCAACGGTCGCCGTCGCTACGCGTCCATAAAAAAGATTCAGATAGGGGAATGGAAGTACTGCACAGACAACAACCTCTCCCACACAGCCGACCTCATACGTGACAAATACACACCCCTTGCGAACGCCATCAGAAACCACTGGCCAGGCACAGTGGTCGACATCCTCCCCATAGTCATGAGCCGCACAGGTACACCGCACTCCTCCACCATCACGAGTCTCACCTCCCTTCTCACCGCCCGCACCGACCCTCCTGATAAACTCGTCTCCAAAGCACATCTCGACACATCTCGCATTCTTGCACAACTCCATACGCATACTGTCCAATGGCTGCATCACCTCCTACGCATATACCGCATCAAGTCCCGCACGACCTCCCGCCGCGCATCCGCACATTGCCCCCTCGCACGACCCTGAATGCACACAACCTTCGCCTTGTAAGTTCCCTGTATGGCATAGTTGGGAGGGCCCAGAGACAGCAACCGACGCATCCGGCTTTTGGTGAAAAACCGGCGCATACGGTACATGTTGTAAACAATTTCAATTTCAATTTCAATGAATTGAAGTCCTACACCTTTTAGGATAGATCCATCCCGAAACCTAAACAATAATCCACTAGCTCGTATTGGAAAACAAAGAGATACGGATGTGTCCCACATGGGTATAGCTAGCATGCATGTTGTCTCGGATGGCACATGTCACCCAATAACAATCTTGCATGTCAGTCAGAATATACTACGTAAAGGTCAGAAGGTCTACCAAAATCCGTATAGATCGTATGGTCGGAATATACCTTTGCCGCCACGACTGTTTGTTGCAGGTGCCACGAGCTTGCGGACCGCACGTCCGTACGTGAGGATATCACGCTTATCTTTCGCGTTGCTTTGGTGAAGTACAAGCAGAAAATTGTGGAAATTCTTGTCGGGAGCACGCCAATATGCCACATAATCGAAGACTCGAAGAGATGCGCTAGGCGGTCAGCTAAAGTGCGCATGTGGTGTGAACAAGTACCTTGTACGGTAGAAGTCAACCATTCACTTCGGCATGGTCCTTGACTATATGGTATATATAGACAAAGGAGGGAAATCTCGCCGTCGACCCGGCCGCCTACCCCCCCCCCCCCCCCCCTTCGAAATGACAAGGGGGATGGTAAGGGATGTGACGAACGTTCGACGTCGACCTCCGATCACCGTGGCTATGTGTGCATGACCTCAAAACGTGGGGGGTTACGACGGAGTATGATATAAACGTGCAAGGTAATTGGGAGTTCCTCTTGGAGCACTTCAAGGCCGCTTAGGTCGAAGCAAGTAAGGTGCTTGCCCTTTTATTGTTTACTGTTGTTTCTCAGTGTTCACACAAAACTTGTTCCTCCGTGTTCCCCCAAGTTCGCTCGTTAAGTGCGCTTAGTGTGTTGCTCCGTTAGGTCGTTTGTCTCCACGTGGCCTAAAGTAAGTGTCGTGAGATCCCCGCGGTGGGTATGATAATGAACACATCCGTACGTTGTACTCCGGGGGAGTCTTGGCCCTACTACCTAGCCATTAGTGGATGTACTGCGGGAGCCCGTTGCTCGGGCAGTACGGGGGTATATATACGATATATATTTCCGTTGGGTACCGACTTTTCGGCGCGGTACTTGGTTACGGCGTACGGCTCCGGGCACGGAGGTGCCGGGTTCGATTCCCGGTGAAGGCATTTCCCCGTAGCCCTTCGACAGGTTATGGGCCCTGCGCGTATGACGCGGGTTTGTAGGGTTTGAAGTCGAAGTCGATGGGATGGTGTCCATTAGGGGGAGTGTCGTGAGATCCCCGCGGTGGGCATGATAATGGACACATCCGTACGTTGTACTCCGGGGGAGTCTTGGCCCTACTACCTAGCCATTAGTGGATGTACTGCGGGAGCCCGTTGCTCGGTCAGTACGGGGGTATATATACGAGATATATTCCCATTGGGTACCGACTTTTCGGCGCGGTACTTGGTTACGGCGTACGGCTCCGGGCACGGAGGTGCCGGGTCCGATTCCCGGTGAAGGCATTTCCGTGTAGCTCTTCGACAGTAAGTATGGCTGTCTCGGTACGCTTCCCAGCCGTTTAGTGTTACCCCGTTTACATGGCATCGGGTAGGAAAATCTCCCGTGCGAGTGATGTTTTTCCGTTACTGTTTTGCATATGAAACTCCTCGCTATGTGCAAATAGCCCGAGCAATGTTTCACTGTGAAGTAAAATTTTAGCATCTCGTTAAACATAAAAAGCATGCTTTTTTATGGGCTACGGTCGACGACCCCAATTTCGATATGTCTAACTACCTGCCGTGATCTGATGTAAGGCGGCGAGCTTTGTCGTCTTGTCAAAACGCGATTTCTAGCAATTACAGATGGGTTTATAGATCGCCCGTTCTGCACTCCCCGTTCACTCTTTATAGGATTTTATGGAGGCTAGTCTGTGCATTTTCGTTAATTAAATACTCAGCTCCTAGTATGTTTGTTGCGACCTTGTTGCAACTCGTTGCCACTCGTTAGCAAGATGGATTTTTCCTGAATGCATGCAAGGTACTCAGAGGTTTGAAGAAGACGAGGAACAACATCGAAAACAAAATGCTCAGCTACTTGAGGCGTCGATTAGTGAAACCACGACGAGACACGCGTGGGATCGACGGTGGTTATTCTTGCTGCGTTTTTAAGGGAGAGCATGTGCAACTCCGACCTTCACCGGCATAGAAGCGGTTTACGAAGGAGCACTATGTTGATGCTGGAGGCATCCGGGCCAAGTGTGTTTTGTTGCACGAACGAGATCGCATACTGTAATTCCACAAGCAACCTGTGCAGCACATCCATCACAACGACGCCTTCATGGAGAATCTGAAGTTTGGGGAGCTTGTTTTCGTTGGTCTTAATCACAAGGTATGCTACTGTCCACCCCGCCATTGAGCTATACTTGTGCATGTGTGATGACAACGCGTTATTATTTGCGTTTCAGATAACTATCCACGAAAAGAAGGTCTTCGACCTCATGGCAGCGAAGTGAGTCGCGAAAATGTGCAGTCCCTTCGGAATCACCGAGATGGATAATGAGCATCGTGAATGGATTTATGCTGTCTATGGCGGCGCGTACAAGGGCCCATCTCGTGAGACCATCATGAGATATACTGCATAATTAGCAACGTAGGTATGCAATGGCAGTTGTAGATATCCATTCCTTCATATTGCCGGCATTGCTTTGACCGACACCGGCGTAAGCATGGCACAACGTGAAGGCTGACATGAGGAAGCTGATGGAGGAGGGACTCGTGATCTCTATCAGCGGTGATGTTTGGGGCGAGAATGTAAAAAAGTTTGTCCGCTGTTATGGGGCATTGGGTGGATGTAGACTTCGAGTTTCATAGCATGCTAGTATTTTGCGAGCCATGTGGAAGCGTTCTTCACACCGGGAAAATCAATTGTGTTATCATAAGTTAATTAATACAATAATGTTCGCTACTGTTTTGTATTAAGCCAACTACAGTCACTCACTTATGTCCATGTTATATGTAACACCATTGCTTATATGGAATAATGGAGCGGAGTGACTGCAGCGGAGCGGATTTTGTTCTTGTAATGATCTATTGACCTCATGGTTTGCTATCTAGTGCATGCACGACGCAACATGCATATTTGTGTGTACACGAAAGCGGTGGTTGAAATCTACAATGGCCATGTAGATTTCAAACATCACTTTCACACACAAAGTATTTTACAATTTAGCATGAGAGAGCATTTCACGTAAGTAGTCATGGATTCAAAACCAATTTTGGTGATGAGGCACAGTGCCCATAAGTGTTCTACCCCTTAATAAGCCCACATGTCTACACACAAAATACGGGCATTGCGCAACGGGGGGTTTTGCCAAGTTGCATGGAGTAGAATTATTCTTCCGATTTTAATTAATCATATTCCAATACATAGTGCCTCACTTGGGTTGCATCAATGCATTCCAACTCGGAATTTGGACTGAGATTCGATCGTCATATTACTCATAATAGTCCATAAATATGGGCGGGAAGCATTAATCTATGTGGGCATCTGCGTTTCGCAGTATCAATCCGAACCGGGAAACGCTCGTAAAAGGAATTTACTCGTCTCACCTTACTTTAAAAAGGTCTATTTATTTTATCTCCAAAAAATGTTGATGTCGTTCATCATTTCGGGTTAAAAAATTTATTCGGAAGATTCAAATCCCCTACAAAAGGTCGAATCCACAGCATGCCCCTTGCCCCGAAGGGAGGTGGACGCCTATGCTATGAGGCGAGTTGCGACGGAAGGAGCGGCTATTATCTCGGACGAGGACGAGGACGATGTGTTTGTATTGAACCATGCAAACACAGTTAGTGTGGAAGATAACGTACGCAAACGTAGTTACAGTCACAGTCCCGCAGACGGAATAGTTAAGGCGACAACCAGCCTACAGGCGTGGTGTCGGGACAACAGAAGTGTTAGAGCTGTAGCCTAGCGACAGCTCTGTACCGAGTCAAACAGTTTATCGGTATGTCCGATCTAGACATGTACTAATCATATCTAGAATAGCTTACAGTAGCTATCTGCAACTAATACGTATGCGGTATTACTTACAACACTCCCCCTGCAGGTAGCTACGGGATGGAGCGTTGCATTGGATCCTGTCCTCCAATGATCGCACTTCGGTGTCTTGCAAGTGCATGTCTTGGGAGGAGTTTGGTGAGCATGGTAGCGTCGGCAAAGCCTGTGAGTTGGAGGCTGTGGTCCAGGCCCCCCCCCAACGTCAGGCGCATGTGAATGGTGCCATGAAGGGAGCGGAGGACCTTTTGCAGAGCGCGCCAATGTGCCTCTGTGGGTGAGGCTTGGGCGGAGCCAAGGATGCGCAAGACCGGGGAGACAGCGGGGCGCGTGCAGACGGGGGCGTAGTGGGGGCTGCCCAAGAGACGGGGGTGGACGTCTGGGTCAAAGTCGGGGGTTGCGTGTGTCGGTCGCCCGATGACTATGGGGTCAACGGTGGGGCGACGACGGCCACGGGAGGTGTGGTCGCCACGCTTGGCTTGGGAAGAGTGATGTCCATGGAAGGGTAGAGGTGGGCCACCCGGAAATGGAGAGCGGCCAGCCATTGGGGACGGCGGGGCGTACGAATTCGGGTGGTCACGGGAGGGGGGGACGCCGTGAAAGGGCGCCTCCGGGATGAGAGGTATGGGGTGGTGAGGGGCATATCCAACGGGGGGGTAGGGAGGGTGTGGCGAGAGTTGTTTAACCGCGATGTTGTGATGGGAGGGGTCGCTGTGTAGGATAGAATCAGCCGGGGGGTATTGGGGGGGTGGTTGCAAGTGTTCACCTACGAGTTCGGGGTGCGAGGGCTCGAGGCGCGCATCGGGGCGGCGTTGTGCGACGGCGGGGTCGCCAACAGGAGCTGCAGCGGGAGCAGCAGACATGGCTGATTGTGCGTCCTGTGGGGCGTAGCCAGGCTGAGGATGCACAAGCAGGGGGAGGGTGTGCACGACGTGGCTGTCCCGAAAGTTTCCGAGGTGAGCATCGTGGCGGCGCCGAGTGAGAGGGGGGTGCGGAATAGCACTCGCCGCAGCAACAGCATCCTCGGCCAACTGCGAGTCGAACCGAGCTGTCAAGTGTGCCACTTGCGCAACAAGCAGCACGAGGGGATCCGGGGGGTGTTCGAGGGGGGGGGTGTGCACGTGGTGGCCCTCCGGAAAGTGTGCGAGGTGAGCGACGTGGCGGCGCTGAGCGACATGGGGGTGCGGATTAGCACCCGCAGCAGCAACAGCACCCGCGGCCGACTGCAAGTCGAAACGAGCTGTCAAGCGCGCCACTTGTGCAAAGATCAGCGCGAGAGTATCCGGGGGGTGTTCGAGGGGGAGGGTGTGCAGGTGGTGGCTGTCCGGAAAGTGTGCGAGGTGAGCATCGTGGCGGCGCTGAGCTACAGGGGGGTGCGATATAGCACCCGCAGCAGGAAGAGCAGCAATGGCGGCCGACCGCGAGTCGAGATACGCGTCAAGGCGCGTCAGTTGCACACGCAGCAGCTCGAGAACACCCTGGGTATTATGGACAGTGCTCTGCTGAGAGCCTGGGTCAGGGGAATCAACAGGTGCAACATGCGGGTTTTTTTGCGCCATTTCGACAGAGGGCGAAAAAGAAAGAGCTGGATTAAAAACAGGCAGCGGTAAAAACCGCTAGCCCGACTCGTGCCTAACAGCGGTATGCAAAGAGACGGCCTGATGCCCGCCGACCCCTCGGCCTGTAGCCCCGGGGTGTCTCAGAGCACCTTTTCTGTATCCTCCACCCAGTGTGGGGCACAGGTCGAGGCCAAGGCCAGGACAGGTGGAGCGCTGCGCTGATGGCGTAGTCGCTAATCTAATATGAAAATAAAAAAGGTAAGCTACGGCTAGCGTGCAACCTGTGGATGCGTATTCACCCGACAGTGCACCCCCCCGTTCTCCAGCTTGGACCTGTGTGCACCCTGTCCACACACGACGAGTGCGTCGGTGTGGGTGGCTGGCTATCTCCGGCGGGTGGCTGGCTTAAGAGGGTGGTGGCGGGTTTTTAAAAATCGCAGTTTATACTGGCGATACCGCCGACTACAGTTTGAAAGTACTAGGTGTCTATAGAAACTTGCCTTCTGCGGGAGAGCTGTCGATCGCAGCTCGCCGAACCAGGTTGTCGCGCGTGAGTGACGTGAGGCGAGGGCCCATAACCTATTGAACCATGCAAACACAGTTAGTGTGGAAGATAACGTACGCAAACGTAGTTACAGTCACAGTCCCGCAGACGGAACAGTTAAGGCGACAACCAGCCTACATGCGTGGTGTCGGGACAACAGAAGTGTTAGAGCTGTAGCCTAGCGACAGCTCTGTACCGAGTCAAACAGTTTATCGGTATGTCCGATCTAGACATGTACTAATCATATCTAGAATAGCTTACAGTAGCTATCTGCAACTAATACGTATGCGGTATTACTTACAACAACCCCCTAGCTCTATCGCGACCGGAGTCGCAGATGAGCCTAGGTCAGGCATGCCCGACTCGATCGGCAAATGTCAATCAACTAGGATAATCCGCGCCCTTGAGCGGCGAGGGTGGGCCGCGCATCGTGGAGATAGCGACATAGTATTCTTCAAGTTTGTTCGTAGTGATAGATAGTGTATGTCGATGTATGATTGATAATATGTTGTTATTGCCGACGGAGAGGGATGGATAAGGAGACCCCCGGCGTAAAACCCTAACCCCAAGTCCGAGATGACATTATTGGGTACGCCATGGGACAGCAACCGATTCACCAGTCGTACTTGTTGTAAAAAATATATAATTTCTAATTCTTTCTACGGTCCAACTTGGGGGGATGGGGCATGTATCTCAGGTGTGTTGAGACGAGGAGGGCACGCGGCGGGGTGCGGGTATTGAAATTGGCGGCGGACTGCCTGGAAGTAGCGCCAAGTTATGAAGGGCGCTACCTTGACGTCGATTACCGCTCCTCAAGTCGAGCCGATGCAAGGGGGGGGGGGGGGGCTCGACTCCATTAGCGAGGAGGACAGCGCCGTCGCGCGAGGGGCGGCATGGTTTATTTGGCGACGACGATCCTCGGGATCAACATCCACCGGAAATTGAAATTGAAATTGTTCATAGCGAACCGGCAAACTGGACCGGCAGCCATCTATCGGCCCTCCATTTTCAGCCATACATGACTAACGATTAGGATAAGACCGGGTCTCTTCGACCAGGTACACCTATCGACACACCTATATGTAATATGTGTCGACGTTCCTCGGGAGTTAAAAAACTGTAAGCAATCACAGCAATTGCCACGCCCCCCCCCCCCCCCCGCCTAAGTAGTAACAGCGTAGGATTGTAATAAAGAAAAACATATATACTAATAAATCCACTTGTCAAGAAATGGAAAACTAAACTGCTGCTCGACCTTCACGATGCACGGCCCGCTCCCACCGAACCGGGGTGCCGACCGGCCTAGGCCGATCGGCGTTCGGGAAGGGCGACGGACTAGCCTAATCTAGCTCCCGCGTGACTTCGGTCTTGCCGAAGATAGGAGGGAAAAGGCTGGCAAAAACCCCCTCCTCACGTGGTCGCTCATCGACCCCGCCGCCGCATCCCGCAGGCCACGCCCCAAGGTCGTTGCCGCGTCTACCGAGGCGACGGTCCTCCTTGTCGAGGTCCCCCGTCACCTCGAGGGCAGGTGGGGGGGACCGAGACACATAGAGAGAGGAAAAGCTGGCGCTCATGCCTCCGCACCTGAAATTTCCCCGCTCGTTTCCCCGGTTTTCCCTCTGCATGGTACCCGGGTACCTGTCTGGTAGTCCGACCTACGCCCTTACCCTCCCTCCTCTAATCGCGCGTCCACCGAGCAGCCATGCTTCGAGAGTGGGCCTCCGCGCCCACCCGGGCCGGCACTCTCTCTTAGGTTTGTCAAGCGGTAATAGGTGTCAAAAAGGGGGGGGCAGGTCACCGTAGCCGGATCCTTCGGGCCTCGGGTGCACGGAAATTAGTCAAAACCCTCCGTATGGGGTTTTCCGGCGGCGTCGACCTCGAGGGTCGTCGTCGCCAAGTCGTGTCGCTCCCCCCGTCGCGACCAACTTCCTTGCCGCCCAAGCTTACGTCTCCCCCCGGGAGATGTAGGTTGTCGACGTAGTAGTCTGTTAGTGAGTGCCTTGCTTTGGTGCTGCTTCCCAACTAGCTCGACGCCGGGTACGGACATTATTTTAGTTTCCGAAAAAGCCCTCCGTACATGGCTTTCCGGCGGCGGCTGATCCTGGGGATTGCCGCCGCCTCACCTAGCCGCTCCTCCGCATGCGACCTGCCACCAACCTGTGCCATGTCGTGCCTCATCCCCGGGAAGGTTCGACTGGTACATGGCTGGTCGACGGCTAGCAAGCGCCCTTTCCAGGCGCTGCTTCCCGGCTTGCCACCACCAGCCCCGACGCCCGCGTCCCACCGCTGATCCGGCCGTACCCTCCCCGCCATCGAACGCTCATGAGGCAGAGGCCCCACCTTCTCAAAGTGGGATTGTATCCAGTAGCATTAGACTGCGAAGAAACATATCGGACGGGCCGAGCGGGAAATCTTGGCGTCGGTATTGCACAAAATGTTTTTCAAAAGCCCTATGTGCATGGCTTCCCGACAGCCGTTGATCCCACGGATCGCGCTGTCGGCCCTCTTAGCCCCCTACCGTGCCAAGCTTGGCACGGCTACATGATTTCTAGCGCCCACCATGGGGAGGTGAGGGGATGCCGACGGGCATGCAAGCGCACCCCCTCCGGGGCCGCCGCCGCTGCGCCGCCGGAGGGCTCCCCGCCGAAAAATACATGTACGGGAGGTTTTGGCTAAAACGTTTGTACCCGGCATCTTTGCGGTTAGGAGCACGAGCCATCGGCACCCACTTGTCGGTACCCACCATCGGAAAGAGTGCTTCAAGCGCCGTGCTAGGGTTCTCGCGACAGCATAACGCCCGTAAAGACGTGTGTGTGGGGGGGGGGGGTACGGGCGGTAATTTGCGGTTCAACCGGTTCCGGAGACAACTAGCAACCGACCGACCGGGATATGATCGACGCGTCGGGAGGAGCGTCAAAAGGATGCTAATTCCGAATATGATGTTCTCTGCTTGGCCCGGAGGGGAAGGGAAGCCTATGCTAGCATGACATTTGCGACGGAAGGAGCAATGCTTATCTCGGGCGAGTGTGTGCGAGGATCGAATATGGGGCTAACGACGACGTGATCGTGATTCTTCGCCTCCCACTCCGCCCCTCCCCAACTCCGACACGACCGGAGTTGCAAACGAGCAAAGGTCAGATAGGCTCGGATCGACTAGCACATGTTGATAAGCTGGGCTTATCAAAGCCCCCGAGCGGCGGAAGGAGGCGGCGCATCATGAAGATAGCGACATAACAATTACTTTTTATATGTACAATTGTGGCGATTGATACTTTCATGTGTGATAGATATTATGTTGATACTGCCAACGACGAGGGATATGTAAGGAGACCCCCGGTGTAAATTAGTATCCAAAATAGATGGCAGCCGAGCAATCGGTACTTGTTGTAGAAAATTTCAATTTCAATTTCCAATACATGTTAAAATCGCGTCGAATCCACACGTACCCTTCCCAAGTAGTTAACGCCGCTAGGAGGGCACTATTTCGATATGTGTGCCGTCGCGATAAACCCTTAATACATACACGGCCTTAGGGACTCGTGTCGATGGTTGGGTACCAATTTAAGAATGGGTTAATTATTCTCATGGATCGGGTCGCCATTCGCGAAATATGTTGGGCTACGGATATCAAACCCAACCCCTCCGTACCGAGTTTTTCCACCGGCGGCCGATCTAGAGGATCATTGCCACCGCCAAACCGTGCCGCTCCTCCGACTGCGACTGTCTTCCGGCTCGGTCGTGCTGTGCCTCGTCCTCATGGAAAGCTCGGCCATCACATGGCTACTAGGCGGCCGCGGGGAGCGAGAGCCCTTCCCGGTTCCCGGTTGTCCGCCACCAAGTCTAACCCCCGCCTTCTTGCGCAATTCCGTCAGTACCATTCTCGTCGCCGGATATTCTTGAGATTTAAATCCCGCTCCACGGACAAGATGTTGCTCGAGGGTAATAAAGTCTTGAAAATACTAATGCCTCATGGCCCGAGTGGGAGATATTGGCGTCATCGGCGAGTACATATATCGTTTCCCAAGCCCTCCGTAAATGACTTTCCTGATTGTTGCCGATTGCGTAGATCGCAGTTGTCGGCTCACCCCGCCTACTCCCTACCGTGTCATGCCTGGCACATATAAAGGGTTCACCATTGCCCACCACGGGGAGGTGGGTGATTGCCGAGTGCCGACGAGCGACGGGCCTTCGAGCCCACTCATCACCCCCCTCCGGGGGCGCCGTCGCTTCCCCGTCGGCAGGCACCGCCATTTTCCAAACTGCCACGGGATCATACATGCGTGATGTTGATGCGCTAGGAAGGCGGGAATATGTCATCTTCCTTGCGTTGTCCTTGAGCGCTATGTTGGCGCAGCTTCGTTTCTTTTGTAAGTGCTCTACATATATTATTCTAAGGAACTTCTCGTATTATTCAGCTATTAGATCCTTCACATACGGGTACTGATGGCATTACGTATATATGCAAGCATATATAGTCAGATTGTTTTGAAATCTAGAGGTTTGCAAAACTTACTTACATATGTGACAGAACGTAAACCTGAACGGTAAGGCGTTACTGTAAAAGCGGCGCGTCTCACCCAACCCTCGAGGACTGAGGAAACGCCTAGCGCAACTCCCCATGCCCTGCCCCCAGCAGCACTAGCTAGCGGCAGCCCCTTAAGCCGGTGCAACCCCCGAGCAGTGGCACTCTGTGCTTTGCGCTCGCCCATCTGGCTCGCGCAATTGCAGTCTCGACTCTCGTAGTCGAGCAGGGTGTCATTTTACTATCGCCTCATGCGCACTCGAGCGTCACGAGACACTTCCCCACGTTCTAGGTCGCCGTCTAACAAAATGCAGCCTGAGCCGTCGTTCTCCGCCCCCGGAGTCGACCCTCTCCCCTCTGTAATCGAACAGCGTACTTCCGAACAGATTCAAAGCGCAGTTTCGGCCCTCGAACTCCGATTAGCTGAGCAGATTCAGGCGTCTAACACCGCCTTACTAGCCCAGCTCGAACGATTGACAGGACCATCCGTGCTACCGAATCAACAACAGTCCATTCCCCCTGACGCGACCATTGCGACTGAGGGTGGTAAGGCAGCCCCTGAGCAGCCTATCGACTTGCTGAACGACGACCCCGAGCTCCACGAGCCCGAGTTCGTCGATTTTGCCGCCTACGGTAAAATCATTCCTGCCGGTTTGGAGCAGCCACCTCGCGACATCGACGAACCTCGCCTTTGGACGCTAACGGACGACACGGCCCGCTTCCTCAATGACAGAAAATCTCATGCGGGGTACGACGAGTACCTCCACATCGGGTGCTATGCCTTCTATGACAGCTGCGCCAACGCGGCAATCAGCGAGGCTTTGGACACGCTGTCAACCGGACCTCCTCTACCAGCGGAGCAGGCGGCGGCCGTTGCCCTCATCCGAGCGGGTCATCGCACCCACACAACGACGGAAGGCCGCCCGTACTCGACTGGGCTTCCTCCGCCTCACCAAGGGCGGACAAACGAGCTCGGATTCGGACCGAGTGTTCGCCGAACTCGCCCACGAGCGCTTTTGCCGACGGCGCCCTACCGCGGTCTCGCGCGCACTAGACGAGCTACGCCAAGCGTTCGTCGATCGGACGCTTGAAGTCAGCTTACATGCCGCCAGCAAGGCAGCTGCTGGAGCGGCGTTCGCAAGAGTCACGCCGGACAAACCACCCGGACAAGACGCCAAGGCCAAGAAAGCAGCCGCCGACAAGCGCAAGGCCGCAGCAGCAGCAACAGCGGCAGCGGCAGCCGGCACTAAGCCTGGCGACGGGGGGAAACCCACAACGAAGAAATGATGGTGTAGCCCGCCGCGCCGATTCCTGCTCCCCGTCATCCAACTACATGCGTCACCGCGTGCGGCTAAGATGGCGGGAGTGGGAGCATATCGGCGCGAGCGGTCAAGTCGTGAACTGGATCCGCCATGGCGTGCGGGTCAAGTTCAAAAACGGCCTACGTCCTCGACCTTTCAACCACGGAGTCTCCATGAAGGACGCCACACAGCCTCAACTCGACTTCCTAGCTACAGAGCTCCTGCGCTTCGAAGCCTGCGGAGCATGGGAGCGCGCCTCCAACACCCGCTACGTCTCCCGCATGTTCCTCGTCCCAAAACCCGGTGTCAACAAATGGCGCCTTATCATCGACCTCCGCGAGCTAAACAACTATTGCGCGGAGTTCAAGATGTCGTGCGAGACCCTCAAGCACTTGCGCCACCTGTCCCGCCCGGGTGACTACTTCGTCTCCCTCGACCTAGCGGACGGCTACTACACGCTAGGCATCAGGGAAGAGGACCGAGATTTCTTCACGGTCAACTACCGCGGCGAGCTGTGGCGCCTCGCATGCCTCCCGATGGGCTGGTCGGGGTCGGCTTACTATTTTTGCAAGCTGACTCAAGCGTTCACGAACTACCTGCGACGGGCGCCTACCCCGATGACCGCCAACTCCGCGACGCCATACAAACCGTCACGACGTTTCCTTCGCAACGTCCGATGGCGCGGAGTACGACTGCTACCTTACGTGGACGACTTCATGTTCATGGCAAGCTCGTACGACGCAGCTCTACTTCTACGCGACCGCATCGAGACCCTTCTCCATCGGCTAGGCCTCCAGCGCAACCCCGACAAAGGCTTGTGGCAGCCCACCCAAGTGGGCACACACATGGGCATGACAGTCGACCTCCTGAAAGGCGAATTTCGAGCCCCTACCGACAAGCTACAGGCCCTCGAGAAGCAAGCTTCAGCGTTACTCGGCCGCGCATCTACCTCCGCTCGGTGGCTGCCCGCCAGACAACTCGCGGCATTCGCTGGCAAGGCCCAGTTCCTCTATCTTGCCATCGCACCAGCCCGCTTCTTTCTACGAGAACTACACTGCGTGCTGGCTACGCGAAAGGGATGGGGCGGACGTGTCCGGATGACACACCAATTACGCCGCGACCTCGAGTGGTGGCGCACGGTGCCCGACCAACACAACGGCCGCTCAATCTACAAACCCATCGAGACCGCGTACCTCCACGCCGACTCAAGTGGTTACGGGTGGGGAGCCGTCTTGAACGACAACCCTGCCTACCAAGCCCGCGGGTTTTGGTACGACGACGACCGCCGGCAACACATCACTTGGAAGGAGCTTCACGCCGTTCGCCTCGTGATCGAGTCCTTTTTACCGCAACTCCGAGGACGACACGTCTTACTCCACGAGGACAACACAGCCGTCGTGGCTACGCTCTCCAAACTCACTACGCGCTCTCCGGTCATGATGACCGAATAACGCCGACTCCGGCACCTCCTGGACGTCAACGACATCAACATCCGACCCCGCTACATCCGCTCGGCAGCGAACATATGGGCCGACAGCCTAAGCCGGGAGCTCGACCGCGACGACTGGCAGCTGAACCCCAGGATATTCGCCTACCTACAGACAGCGTGGGGCCCACACTCTATCGACCGGTTCGCGTCGATGGAAAACGCGCAGCTCCCGCGTTTCAACGCCCGATGGCGCGACCCACAATGCGAGGACGTCGACTGTCTACACCTACCGGACTCCGCGTGGCAATGCGAGACAAACTACTGCAACCCGCCGTGGTCAGCGCTGCCCGCCCTTTGTGCGAAACTACGCCAATCAGGGGCAGCTGCTATAGTCATCGCACCGTACTGGCCCCACAAGCCGTGGTTCCACGACTTGGCCACCGAGACCATCCACTACCCCCCCTCGCGCGACCTATTCTTCCCCGGTCGGCTAAGCTCACGCGAGGGGGTCGGACGGCCAGGATGGAGCATCGTGGCCTTTCGACTGCCACGCCGGCCTGGCTACACACCCGCAGAGGCGCAATAGGACGCACACTACGAACGGCCAACGCAAGCCTCACGGAGCTACGCGCTATGGCCACTCGGTCGCACATGCCCTCGCGGCCTGTCCGCTACACGTTACGAGAACCGGACGCACACGCCCCGTGGACGGCTACCATGACCGACCGACTTCGCAACATGTTGGGTACCGACCACATCGGTACCACTGCGCTACACTTGCTGAGCAGCTCCCTAGCCCCGACTACGTACGCCAACTACGACAGCGGCATGCGTCAATTCGCCGCTTTCTGCCACGAGGAGGACATCCATCCGCTACAAGCTACTACACAATCCGTCGTTCGCTACACAGCCGGGTTGGGACTGCAAGGTACCGTCGCCGCTGCGTCGCTACAACAGTATTACTCGGCCATTAACAAGTTTTCCGCGACCACCAGCAGCAGCCGATCGCGGTCGGGGAACTTTTGGCCGACGCTCGACGCGGACTCGAGATGCAACAACAGCGTCTACAGGCAGCGGACTCGCGCCTCCCGTTACCAGCCCCTCTAGCGCTCTCGCTACTCTCAGCCGCCGCCGACCTACGTAAACACCTCCAGTGGACACCTACTTCACGGCACCACATCGCGCAATTTCGCGCGCTACTGGCAGTCTGCACAAACTATGCGTTTTTCTGAATCACGTGTTAGGTGTTTAACACGCGACCTCGTCGTCGACCGCCCATCCCAGAAAATTTGGCTTTTCATCCGCAAAGCTAAGGGCGATCAGAGGCGCATCGCAGCCGACAAGCCTATCCTCGCTATCCCGACTACTGCCAATCCGGTGCTGGCAGACCTCCTAGAATATTATTGCACACAGCGGACCGCCTACTGCAATAAATTCTACAACAGCCCCCCCTCCGCCGCACTATGGAGCTTCGTACCTTAAGAAAAATCCGGCGACTTGCAAGCAGCTGCGACACTCTCCGCCTGGCTCCTCGACGCATGCGACGCCGTCGGCGCCACACCTCCAAGTGGATTTAAATGGACATCGCACAGCCTACGTAAAGGTGCCGCCTCCGCGGCGCCCGCCGGCGGCGCAGCGGCGGCGGCCCCGGAGGGGGGTGCGCTCGCATGCCCGTCGGCATCCCCTTACCTCCCCGTGGTGGGCGATGGAAACCCCGTAGCCGTGCCACGCCTGGCACGGTAGGGGGCTAAGAGGGCCGACAGCTCGATCCGTGGGATCATCAGCTGTCGGGAAAGCCCTGTACAGAGGGCTTTTGAAAAAACAATTTCTGTGCACTACCGGCGCCAAGATCTCCCGCTCGGCCCGTCCGATATGTTTTTTCGCGTACATATACTCCTAGATATAGCCTTACTTTTAGGAGTGGGGCATGTACTACGGCAGCGTTTGATGGCGAGGAGGGTACGGCCGGATCAGCGGTGGGAGGCGGGTGTTGGAGCTGGTGGTGGCCAGCCGGGAAGCAGCGCCAGGAAAGGGCGCTCGCTAGCTGTCGACCAGCCCTGTGCCGGTCGAACCTTGCCGAGGGGTGAGGCAAGACACGGCACAGGACGGTGGCTAGTCGCAGACGGAGGAGCGGCTACAGGAGGCGGCGGCGATCCTCAGGATCAGCCGCCGCCGGAAAGCCCTGTACGGAGGGCTTTTTTGGATACTAAAAATAATGTCCGTACCCGGCGTCGAGCTAGTTGGGGAGCAGCACCATGGTAGGGCGCTCACTAGCGCGTCGCTACGTCGTCCAGCGTCATCTCCCGGGGGGAGGAGTAAGCTGGGACGGCAAGGAGGACAGTCGCGATGGGAGGAGCGACACGATCTAGCGGCGACGACCCTTTGGGTCGGCGCCGCCGGAAAACCCGGCACGGAGGGTTTTGTTTCATTCCGGGCGCCCGCGGCCCGCCGGATCCGGCTACGGTGACATGCCCCCCCCCCCCTCTTCGACACCCACTACCTCGACAGACCTTCATACTCCTAGGGGTCCTTGAGCGTGGGCCCGGGTGAGCGCGGAGGCCCCCGCTCAAGAAAAGGCTGCTCGGTGGACGCGCGATCAGAGGGGGAGGGTACGGCCACAGGCCGGAAAACCGACAGGTACCCGGGTACCAGACAGAGAAAAAACCGGGGAAATGAGCGGGGAAAATTCAGGCGCGGAGGCAGGAGCGCTAGTTTTTTCTATGTCTGTGTGTCTCGGTCCCCCCCACCTGTCCTCGAGGTGATGGGGGACCTCGACACGGACGACCGCCGCGTCGGTGGACGCGGCAAGACCTTGGGGCGGGGTTTACGGGAGGGAGCGGCGGGATCGACGAGCGACCGCGCGAGGAGGGGTTTTTTGCCAGCCTTTCCCCTCCTACCTTCGGCAAGACCGAAGTCACGCGGGAGCTAGATTAGGGTGGCCCGTCGTCCCTCCCGAACGCCGACCGGCCTAGGCCGGTCGACACCCCGGTTCGGCGGGAGCGGGCCGTGCATCGTGAAGGTCGAGCAGCAGTTTAGTTTTGCATTTCTCGATAAGTAGATTTATTCTTAGATCTGTTTTTCTTGATTACAAAATTATTACGCTGTTACTGCCATTGGAGAGGTTGGGATTAGTGGTTTACGGTCTACCTCACGCTTCTAAGTCCTGTATGGCATAGCATAAGGGGGGGGCCAGAGACGACAGCCGGTTCTTACTGGTATTGTTGTAAACAATTTCAATTTCAATTGCCGCCTCCGCCGCTAGTTGCATCGGGACCCCACTCCACGTCGTCAAATACATGGGTGGTTGGGCCAAAACAATTCTTTCACAGAAGGGAAATACATCGACCCTACCATGACCCCATCTCCAGCGGCCATGCGGTACTTCGGCTGGCTCGTCCCCGCCAACCCGCTTCATCATAACTAGGGTGCGCCAACCTCCGGTTTATTACATACTGGCAAAACGTGCCCTCGGGTAAATAGTCAGATTGTTTGAAATCTAGAGGTTTGCAAAACTTACTTACATATGTGACAGAACGTAACCTTGAACGGTAAAGCGTTACTGTAAAAGCGGCGCGTCTCACCCAGTCCTCGAGGTAACCCTCGAGGACTGAGGAAACGCCTAGCGCAACGCCCCATGCCCTGACCCAGCAGCACTAGCTAGCGGCAGCCCCTTAAGCCGGTGCAACCCCCGAGCACTGGCACTCTCTGCTTTGCGCTCGCCCATCTGGCTCGCGCAACCCACCCACCCATCCCATAAATTAGCGCTAACCTTCGCCCAGGCCAAGCCTGTGGTGGTCTTTTGGCCAAATTGTAAGCAAGCTGAAATCTTTGGCAAAACGTGCCCTCGGGTAAATTATTAAATATATTATGCTACGTGTACAAGCACATGTACTACTGCAAAAACTACCTCCCGTATTTGTACATGTACTATTTCATCTATTACTACTATTCTTGTAATGGTAAAATGTTAGGGTTTAATGGTTTGTTAACGTAACATGTTGAGTCCGCCGAAGGCAACGCGCGGAGACAAAGCGTCACAAGCGCATTAAATCGTCTGCGGTGGACGCCCACATGCATCACCTCTTAAGCAGCGCCTCTAGCTCGTAGCAGCCACCTTTTGCCTTTGCGCTCGCCCAATCGGCTCGCGCAACACGCATCGTAGCTCTCGTAGCTGCGTAAGGTGACAACTTACACTCGGCCGCGTCTAACATGGCCGGGACTCTTTTCCCTGCTCTAACACGATGGCTAAATATAGACAAGTCGTAGACGAAATTCGCGACGCGCCGGAATTAGTTACATCTTTAGAATTCAAACAACATGAACAACGCTTAGTCGCTAACGCATCAACATGAGAAGAGCGTTTGAATGGCCAATTTCAGCAAGCCTTTACCGCACTAACGGCTAAGCTTAGCTCGACCCTCATCACTCAACTAGCGACAACAAAGCAAGTCAACACACAACCAACGAGTTCCGTCGGCGTAGACGACACGCCGAAGGGTGGATTTACGGAGCACGACGCCCGTAGCGCACAGCTGCCGACCGAGCGACCCTCGATCAACTCTACCGTGTGACCCCTGGATCCAGCCCCAACGATGACGGTAACCCCAGTAGCCATGCCATATGAGGACTACCACATCGACACAAAACTATGGGGATCCTACATTGCTAACACGGCGAGCATATGAGCTCTAGAAGACATTCATAATTACCATGATGGTGTGACCCGCCGCGCCACGTCTTGCAACGACCATTCCAACTTCACGCGTCACCGCGTGTGGAACACAACGTACGAGTGGAAACGATTAGGCGCGAGCGAGCAAGTTCTAGGCTAGATTCGTCGAGGGGTTCGCATACCTTTCATCGGCGGCCGTCGGCCCCAACCTTTCAACAGCGGCACCCCCATGCTAAACGCAACACAACAACAACTAGAATACATGGACTCTGAGCTTCCAAGATTCCTGCAATAAGGCGCCTAGAAGCCGGAACAGCGCAGCAAATGAGTTTCCAGAAAATTTTTAGTCCGAGAACCGGACGAAAACAAGCGGCGGCTCATTATCGACCTACGCCCCATGAACAAGTATTGCAAGGAGCACAAATTAACTTACGAGACACTCAACCACCTCAAGCACATTACGTGCGCCGGCGATTGTATGGTCTCTTTCGACCTCACGGATGGCTACTACACACTCGGCATATGGGATTTCTTTACGGTAAATTTACGCGGCACCATGTACTGACTAGCCGGCCTCCTAATGGGCTGGAAGTGCAGCAGCTACTTGTGGCGGTTAGCCTCTGGAAGCTAAACGCTAGCACAAATCTGTTCTAGTCTGTCTCTGTCTGTTATTGCAAGATGGCAATTGATGTTGTCGAGAGGCAATTAATGAGAGATGTTTCACTGCTGTACTTAGGCAGTAGATGTTGTAAGTGAACAAAGGAATTGTTAAAAGGTTCTGTCACCTCCCTCTACTGCATTGGGCTTAAATAGGTTTCAGCCCAGACTAGTTACGCATGCAAGCTTCGCTTACGTGTCAGGCGTTAGTGCTGCTCAACCGTCGTCATCTGTCCTCGAGACACGGCCTGCCTAGCATTGGATCTCACGACGCGGCTCCTTTTGCATTGGAGAGCTCGTTCTGGCGCGTCATCTGGCTGGTTAGATTAATTATGCATATCTGTACGTACCGGGAGGTACTGGTCGTACTGTAGCATCAGCACCATTACAATATTGCAGTAGCGACGTACCCACGAGTATACGTCCGTCCGATGGAAAAGCACGAATTGGAATCCGTAACGAGTACCTGTACAATGTCCGGCAATGTACTGTTGCAGGACTGTACTCGTCACACTCGTACCCTCCCCCTCTTGACAGATCAATGAGGCCGCCGCGAGGCAGACCTCCGTGGTTCTTGGCTCCTTTACTGAAGCAGTTACTGGGACTCATGAATGCGCGCTGGGAAAGCGTGCATGAAGTCAATGTACGTAGTCTTGGCGAACTTGCGCCATTGGGGCGTCTCCAAGAATTCTTGTAACGCAATTGTTCGATGTACCTCGTTCAACCGGTGCCAGACAGGTGGAATGTCGTCATCACTGAAGTGCGTCATGAAGAGCAAATATTTGCCTCGTCGCCCAGGTAGCGACTTGATGCACAAAGCAGAGATGTGCGACACGTCAAACTCCTCATCGTCTCCTTCAGGTACAGTCACAGGAACAGCTGGTCGTAGCGGAGCGGTAGAGCAGGGTCGTAAGTTGTTAACATGGAACACAGGGTGTAAGCGTACTGTCGCTGGTAGTTTCAATCTGTAACTGTGTTTTCCAATCTGCTCCTCCACTGAAAAAGGGCCGAGCTGTTTGTCTTTGAGTTTCCTGTTCGGTTGTCCTCTTAGAAAAAGATTTGCTGTGACGACTGACACCTTGTCTCCCTTAGCGAAGTGTGGCGCAGTAGACTGTTTTGTGCGCGCCTGCATCTCGTCCTTATGTAGCTGTAACACAGAGCGTACCAGGCTGTGTATTTCCTGTAACAATTTTAACCGTTCTGTTGCGTCTTGAGAAACTGGAATCGATGGTCGCATGCTGAAGAGCAGGTCAGGAGGCTCCTCAGGAGAAAAACCAAAGTTAGCCTCGAACGGTGTGTGCTCAATTCCGAGTGCACGCGAAGCGTTGTACGCAAACTCCACTTGCGGTAAAAGTGTCGACCAGTCAGAGCCATCATAGCAACAGAAGCAACGAAGAAGCTGCTGAAACGTGCTGTTCACGCGCTCTGTCAGTCCGTCTGTTTCTGGGTGTCGGCTGGAAGACATGTTCAGACGCGTTCCAAGGCGTCTCCAGAGTGTCTGCCAGAAAGCGCTGACAAATTTTGGGTCGCGGTCGCTGATTAGCACACGGGGAAGTCCATGTAAGCGGTAGACTCCCTGTAAAAACAAAGTTGCAGTTTCTTCGGCAGTAATCGACTCTGTACATGGCAGAAAATGGGCCATTCGAGTTAGATGGTCTACTACAATCAACACACTGTTAAAGCCGTTGCTTTCAGGCAAGTGTGTCAGGTAGTCAAGACCAACTGTGTGCCACGGTCTGGGTGGAACAGGTAATGGGTAAAGAGTCGCAGCCATCTGCGGTTGAATCTTCGCTCGTCGGCACACGACGCAGCGTTCACAAAAATCTTTCACGTCTTGGCGGATTCGTTTCCACCAGAATCTGTCGAGTGCTTTAGCAAGAGTGCTAGCAACTCCTCTGTGACCAGCTGACGAACTTTCGTGCAGTTCTGCGATCAATCTCAGTCGGAGCTCAGAGTTCTGTGGAATACAGAGGCGATTGAGACGCCAAAAGTACCCGTCTCTGGCTTCTATCCGGCTGTCTCTTGTCCACTCACCATCGTCCCCATAAAACGAATCTTGTGAGAACCCCTCGCGAATGAGATCAGCGAATTCAGGGCTCAGCTGCAACGCTTCAACAGTCAGTAAATTTAACTGTGCGTCTTCAAACAGCAGCTGGGACTTCCGTCGTAATTCTCGATCTGACGGAACCTCGCCATCCCAAAATAAGGGTACTGTGGCCTGAGGTACGAAGTCTGGACGCCGGCTTAACGGGTCGGCTTCGTTCAGAGCTCCCTTGCGATATGCAAGTGTCATCGAGCCCACAAACGGTTGCAAATCCCGCAGGTATCTTGCTTGCCGCTTGTTCAGCCTGTTGTTCGGTTGCCTGAGCAGATGTCGCAGTGTGTCGTGGTCTGTTACGACAAGGAATTTAGAACAGCCTTCAAGATAGCACCTCCAATGCTTGACAGCTTCGCATACGGCCAAAGCTTCTAAGTCGTACGCAGAGTAAGTGTTACCACGCTCAGCTGGATTCAACTTACGCGCCCAGTAAGAGACTGGTTGAAGACCTCCTCCTTGGTCTTGCAACAGGACTCCTTCAATCCCCACTCTTGAAGCTTCTGTAGCCACGGTGAACGTCGCGTCCGAGCCGTGGATCTCCGGAAGGATCATGCATGGCGCGGAAATGAGCCGTAACTTGAGAGTCTCGAAGGCTTCCAAACAGGCAGACGTCAGCGTAACCTTCTGTGGCTGGGACTTCCGCAGTAAGTCCGTCAATGGAGCCGTAAGGTCGCTAAAATGGTGTATAAATCTCGCATAGAAGTCGCAGAATTGTACGAAACTGCGAACCTCCTTCTGCGTCTTGGGCACTAGCCAGTCTGCAACGGCCTCGACTTTCTTTGTGGAAACCGAAATTTTCCCGGCTGACACAGTGTAGCCCAGATACTCCATTTCTTGCAATCCGAAGAAGCATTCCTTAAGGCGTAATTTCAGCCCTTCCTCCTTGAATCGCTGTAGCACTAGACGTAGGTGCTCCAGATGTTCTTCCAGAGTTCGACTGTAGATACAGACGTCATCCAGGTAAACTGTTACGAATTTATGTAAAAAGTCGCGAAGAATGTCGTTCATCATCCTCTGAAATGTAGCTGGTGCGTTGCACAGCCCAAACGGCATGGCGACCCATTCCATTAAGCCATCAGGGGTCTGAAAAGCCGTCTTGTGAACGTCCTGATCACGCACTCGAACTTGCCAGAATCCAGAAGCGAGGTCGAGGTGTGTGTAAAAATTCGCGTCCTTAAGTTCGTCGAGAGTGTCGTCCACACGCTGTAGCGGGTAAGCATCTTTACGCGTAACCTCGTTAAGACCACGGTAGTCAATGCACAGACGTAGCGAGCCATCAGCTTTCCGCACAAAAAGAATTGGCGAGCCAAACTCACTGTAGCTGGGGCGTATCAAACCAGCTTCCACCGCGTCTTTGAGCTGTCGATTAAGCTCAGCGCGCTCTGCTGGTGACAGTCGGTTCAGACGTTGACGTCGCATCGGGCCAGTTGTTTCAATGGGATGATCCCACTGTCGGCTTACAAGTGGAGAGTCGACAGGTTGCAGTAACTCCGGAAAGTCATCGAAGAGTATCGACCGGAAGTTGTCACGTTGTTCTGCTGTTAGTTCCTCTCCAGTGTGGAAGTCCGTCGATTGTTCGGCGGCTGACGTGAGTTCAATGACGTAAAAATCAGCATGACGTCCCCTGCTGCGGCGCGTCTTTCGCATAAGCTTCTGAACTTTCGTAGATGACAGGAGTAGACACTCAGGGCGTCGTTCCTCGAGTGTAGTCTCCACAGCTGTACCATCCATTAGTGTAAAAATTCTGGTTGTACCAAATTGTAAAGAGGCATGTTCGTCATCAAGCCATGGTAAACCCAGGATTAAATCAGCTGTGCGTAAATCACGTAGAACGTAAAAAGTCCGCTGAAATTCGTGTCGAGCCAGCTCAAAAGTGACGTCACAGACTGTCGTAGAAGTCACTCGTTGTCCGTTAGCGAGTCGAACTGGAGTCTTACTCGCAGACTTCCGAGTCTGTAAAGCAAAGCGTCGTACAAAGTCCTCTGACACAAAATCAAGTGTCGCAGCGCAGTCCACTAATCCAGAAATTTGGTGTCCGCCATCGGGAGTTTTCACAGTCAGCTCAGTTCGAATTAACGGGCGAGCTTCCGTGAGGTCAGTCAGTAGTGCTGTAGCTGGCGAAGAAAATTGTCGCAGCGTAGCGATGGACTGTTCCGAGTCGTCTGTTGGTACAGGTACCGAGTCGGGTTGATCACGTGCTGTAGAGTCTTGAGAGTCGTTAAACGCACAATCTGCGTCGACTAACCACAGTTGTACATGCCAAGGGGCTGGAGCAACCACCTCCTGTTGCGCTGGGTTCTCCAGTGACTGACGTGTAAAAAGCTGTGTTCTTGCTGGGAATTCTTGATAAAGTTTCCAGTGCTTAGTCACCTGAGTAAATTTCGCCCATTTTGGTAGTACAAATACAGCCATCGTAGATGTCGGAGATGTTCGACGACAATCCTCAAAATGCTGCGCAATCTGCTCAGCTAACTCCCAGGGTGAGTTGATGAATACCCGTTCTCCTGTTAAGTCTCTGTCTCTGCTTAGTCTGACGACGACGACCTGCTATTAGCGTTACAGGTGTCGCAACTGTAGTCGATGGAGATGTCGAAGGTGTGTCGACGACCTCTGTCGCTAACAGTATCTCAGAATGAACAGTAGATGTAGCCGGCTGCTCCAGTTCATTTGTAGAACATCCTTGCCACCATCATTGCTTCTTGGGTTGCATCGGTGCCTTGCCTTTGAACTCCGGGCATTGGAACAAACGGTGTCCCTTCTTGTGGCACTTGAAGCAGAGTCCTTCGTCCATGTGTCGCTTGCGTTCCTCAGCTGTCATTGCATTTGCGAGCGAATTAAAATCTTCGCGGCCAGATGTCTGACCACGTCCACCATTGTTGCCGCCTCCACGTCCACGTCCGCGGCCACGTCCACGGCCACCTTTGTTACGTTTCCAGATGTTAGAGGCTTCCTCGAGAGGGTCCTCAAAGTTGCGCTTGCGTGTAGGCTGGGCAGATGGTCCAGCAGCAGACCTCGCATTGCCTAGTTCCGGTGAGTCTGTCACGACGTCATTCAAAAAGTTTTGTAGCTCCACTAGCGTAGTCTGGTATCCTAGTTGAGCTCGGTGTGACTTAGCCAGTTTCTTGAGTGCATCATTCGCTAGACCATTAATGAAGCGTACGCACTGTACTTCAGCTGTCAGGTGTTGACGAGACCGACGTAAGTAGTCGTTGTATTGTTTAGTGAAAACCGCGTAACTCATCGCGTTGCTCTGCGTAAAGTTCATCAAAGCGTTAATTGCGTCGTCCTGAATGTTCGGAAGAAACGTCGACTTGCGTAACTCCGTAACAAGCTCGTTGTACGTAGATGGAATTGGAGGCTGATTTTTCCGGTTCAACCACCACCCACCAAGATGTCCAGAAAACTGTGAAGTAACCCAAAATACTGCATCGTACGAGTCAGCCGTAATTCCAAGCATTATAAAACGCTGAGGCTGTGCTTCAAGCCAATCCTCCAGTACATGAGGTACACGACCATCATGGTACGGTGAAGTAATAGCAGCCTTACGCTGAGTCTCCGTGAGGGTCACAGTTAGTCCAGCCAAGTTGTGGGAAGGCAACGACTTTCCCACTCGTAAATCTGTAGGTCCTTCTCCAGTCAGTCGGTGGATGTGTCCACGAATCAGCAGCCAGACAGAACCAGAGTCGACCGTCGTAAACCGGGAGTACATGAAGAACTGTCTCGGGATAGACGTGTCATCTAGCATGACTGGAACATGCTGTGTGATTGCTCGATAAAAAGATTCCCACTGAGCCACGTAACCGAAGTGAAGTAATTCACTCTTGTGCTTCTTAGCACGAAGTAACCCAGTCTGTGAGGGCGTAAGTGTCAGACCGTCAATGTTGATGGATTCCGGGACGACGTAAGTGCCATCCGGATTAACTGTCGACTGTTCCAAAACAGCCTGCTCGACCTGAGCAGGTGTACGTAAGTTGTTCGTAGCAAACATGACAGGAATAGAAGCCGAGTACACGTAAACAAGCTGTCGTCCTTGAGGTAGTGTAACGTTAACAGGTTCACCACTCAACAGCGTCAAATCATCCGGTGTCAAAACAAGACCGGTTTCCTCGTGTAACTCGCGAATAGCAGCGTCGACAGGCTCTTCGTTAGGTAAGACAGAGCCAGCTGGGAACCAAGTTTTACCAGAACGAGGCTCACGCTGAAATACCAACTTCAAGTCCGACGGTTTAGTTCCTCCGGCGTGAATTACCATAACCACGTAATGTCCAGCTCCGAGAGAAGCCATCTCAATTTAATCAAACAACGTCGAGCAGATCAACGAGCAACGAAAGCGTGCGTCGACCAAAGAGCTCCGAAACCAGTGTGGCGGTTAGCCTCTGGAAGCTAAACGCTAGCACAAATCTGTTCTAGTCTGTCTCTGTCTGTTATTGCAAGATGGCAATTGATGTTGTCGAGAGGCAATTAATGAGAGATGTTTCACTGCTGTACTTAGGCAGTAGATGTTGTAAGTGAACAAAGGAATTGTTAAAAGGTTCTGTCACCTCCCTCTACTGCATTGGGCTTAAATAGGTTTCAGCCCAGACTAGTTACGCCTGCAAGCTTCGCTTACGTGTCAGGCGTTAGTGCTGCTCAACCGTCGTCATCTGTCCTCGAGACACGGCCTGCCTAGCATTGGGTCTCACGACGCGGCTCCTTCTGCATTGGAGAGCTCGTTCTGGCGCGTCATCTGGCTGGTTAGATTAATTATGCATATCTGTACGTACCGGGAGGTACTGGTCGTACTGTAGCATCAGCACCATTACAATATTGCAGTAGCGACGTACCCACGAGTATACGTCCGTCCTGTGGAAAAGCACGAATTGGTATCCGTAACGAGTACATGTACAGTGTCCGGCAATGTACTGTTGCAGGATTGTACTCGTCACATACTATTCTTGCCATCGTACCGAAGTTTTCATCGACACCTTCGCGAACCGCTGCCCAATCCCACCGAGCCCAACCCCCGCGAGTGTACGAACCTGTCGCCCACGCGACCAAGACCCTCCCGACGCTGTCGACGCAACTCGCGATGGAGAGGCGCCCGATTACTATTGTACATGGACGAAATTGAAATTGAAATTGTTTACAACAATACTAGTAAAAACCGATTGCTGTCTCTAGCCCCCCCCCCTGTGCGACGCTAATCTGTAGGACTCATAAGCAAGAGGTAGACCGTGAACCACTAATCCCGACCTCTCCAATGGCAGTGACGATACCGTCTACAACCTACCCGTATCCAGGTTTTTGTTTTATGGATCTATACGTGATTTTTTTGGATACATTATGAAATATAAGATGTCGCTTGTCTCCACGATACGCGGCCTGCTCCAGCCGCTGCGGGGTCGCTAATCAGCAAATTTGTTCAGCTTGAGTTGGTCGAGTCGAACCTGCGTGACCTCGGCTCATGTGCGACTCCGGTCGTGCCGGAGCTAGGGGGTAAACGCAGGTGAAAAACCCCCCGCTCAAGTCGTCGTCGGTCCCGTCTCGATCCGTGCTCAACCCCGCCCGAGGTATTAGCTGCTCCTCCTGACGTAGCGCGTCACCTAGCCGAGTCTTCTCTCCTCCTTCGGGGGCTGAGAAGGGAAAATAAATAGGCTGCAGACGGTGTCCGGCTGGCTCTCCTGCCTCCGAGCCAGATTTTCTCCTTTCCCATGTCCTTGTTCCGTCTGTTTCCAACACCTATATGATCGCGATGTGGCCGTCCTTACCCTCCCCCGGTGGTTTACGTTGTTAGGGGGCCGCCTTTATGAGTAGTGTGCCGTTACGATAACCCTAGGCACACTGCGTGAGGCAGCCTATCGATAACCGGGTACCGACTATGGAAGAGGTTGGAAGAACACAAGGATCGAGTCGCCGGTCCTCAAAAGATGGTGGGTACGGGAATTTTTCCAAAACCCCCCCGTACTTTTCCGGCGGCGGGTGATCCTAAGGACCGCCGCCGCCAGACCGTGCCGCTCCTCCGGCTGCGACCCACCTCCGTCTTGCGTAGCATCAGGCCTCGCCCCATGGGAGACGTAAGGCTCTCGCAGGGGTGTCGACTGCTAGCGAGCGCCGTGCCCTAGCGCTGCTTCCCAACTATCCGCCGCCAGCTCCAACACCCTCGTCCCTCCGCCGATCCGTTTGTACCCTTCTTCGCCAAAAAATATTTCGCAAACGCCGCCCCCGCCCCATCGTCGGGAGAGTATCTGCGAGTACTAAGTCGCGGAAAAGACATATCGGACTGGCCGATCGGGAGATCCATGTGCCGGTGTACGGATATTATGTTTTTCCAAAACCTTCCGTACCGGGCTTCCCGACAGCTGTTGATCCCGCGGATCGCAGTTGTCAGTACCCCGTTTAGCCCCCTACCGTGCAAGGCATGGCACGGCTACATGGCTACCAACGCCCACCGCGTGGAGATAGAGGTAGGTGCCGACGGGCATGCGAGCGCACCCCTCTCCGGGGCCGCCGCCGCTGCGCCGCCGGCGGGCGCCGTACATGGACGACTTCTGATTTTTTTGCCGACAGCAGAGACGCAACTCTACAGCTCCGAGACCGCGTCGCGTCCCTACTCGACAGCCTCGGGCTAGGACGCAACCCCAAGAAAGGGCTTTGGGAAACTACACAAGTCTTCGAGCACCTCGGCCTCCATATCGACACTACAACCTCTACCTTCCGAGCCCCTCCTTCGAAACTTCACGCCATTGCTACTCTCTCCCGGACTCTACCGCAACGCTCTGCACGAGACGCCCGCTAGCTACCTGCCCGACAACTCGCCGTACAACCGTACTCGCCGGAAAAGCGCAATACCTCTACCTAGCCATCCCGGCGGCTCGCTTCTTCCTCCGCGAACTACACGACATCCTCGCTACTCGGACGGGATGGAGAGGACGGGTAAAACTCACCTATCAGCTGAAGCGGGACCTCCAGTGGTAAACACAAGTCCCCTCCGCCAACAACGGCCGCTTCATCTTCTCCCCAATCGAGACTACCTACCTGCGCTGCGACGGCTTAGGTTACGGCTGGGGCAATGTTGAACGAGGAAGTGGAAGCACGGGGTGTTGGTCACCGGCAGATCAAAAGCAACACATCATATGGAAATAATTGAAGGCCGTGCGACTCGCAGTCCTTTCGTTCCTCCCGCCAGTGCTCGGACGGAAATCATTCATGCACGAGGATAATCAAACAATGGTGGTTGTACTCAGTCACCTTACGTCCCGGGTGCCAACCATGATGGACGAACTTCGGAAACTCTCGGTACTCATTCACACCTACGACATCAGAAATCGCGCGCGCTATATTCGATGTTGTTGGTGTCGATGAGTATATCGTGGATTCGCGGCCAACGTTTGGGCCGAGAGACTTAGCCGCGAAACCGACATGGAAGACTAGCAGCTCAACGCCCTCCCATATTCACTTACCTAGACTCACTTTGGGGCCCCCACTCCATCGACAAATTTGTCACGCAAGGCAGTACATAGCGCCCTCACTACAATGCCCGCTGGCGAGACCCAACCGCCCAAGCCGTGGACTGCCTCCATCTCCCCGACAAGCTCTGGACCTCGGAGACCAACCGGTGCAACCCATTTGGTCGCTCCTTCTCGACCTCGTCTAAAAGTTACGCCAATATGGCGCCGAAGCAAAAGTCATCGCGCCATATTGGCCCACCAAATAGTGGTACCAAAATAAAATAAATTGTAAGTTGTTTACAACAATACCAACAAACTGGACCGGGTGTTGTCTATCGGCCCTCTACAACCCAGCTATACATGACTTACGGGCAAAGTTTAGACCGGGTAATACTCGACCAGGTACACCTATCGACACACGTATCTGCAATGTGTGCCGGCGTTCCTCGGGAGTTAAGAAACTGTAAGCAACCGCAAAATTTACCACAGCCCCCCCCCCACCTAAGTAGTAACAACATGAAAATTTTGTAATCAAGAAAAACAGATATACTAAGAAATCCACTTGTCAAGAAATGGAAAACTAAACTGCTGCTCGCCATTAACTATGCACGGCTCGCTCCCACCGAACCGGGGTGCCGACCGGCCTAGGCCGATCGGCGTTCGGGAGGGACGACGGGCCAGCCTAATCTAGCTCCCGCGTGACTTCGGCCTTGCCGAAGAGAGGAGGGCAAAGGTTGGCAGAAACCCCCTCCTCACGTGGTCGCTCGTTGATCCCGCCTTCGAATCCCGTAAGCCCCGTCCCAAGGTCGTTGCCGCTCCTACCGGCGCGGCGTTCCTCCTTGTCGAGGTCCCCCGTCACCTCGAGGGCAGGTGGGGGGGACCGAGACATACATACAAAGGGAAAAGATGGCGCTCTTGCCTCCGCGCGTGGAATTTTCCCCGCTCATTTCCCTGGTTTTTCTTTTGAATGGTACCCGGGTTCTTGTCTAGTTGTCCGACTTGCGTGTATACCTCCCCCCCTATGATCGCGCGTCCACCGAGCAACCATGCTTCGAGAGTGGGCCAATGGGCCTTCGCGCCCACCCGGGCCCACACTCTCTTTTAGGTTTGTCAAGCGGTAATAGGTGTCAAAAAACAGGGGCGGCAGGTCACCGTAGCCGCATCCTTCGGGCCGCGGGTGCGCGGAAATAAATCAAAACCCTCCGTGCGGGGATTTCCGGCGGCGCCGACCTGGAGGGTCGTCTACTCGTCTTAGCCATATCGTGTCGCCTACCCCGTCGCGACTATCCTCCATGTCGTCCATGCGTACTCCTCCCCCCGGGAGATGTAGCCTGGCGACGTAGTAGTCCTCTAGTGAGCGCCTTGCCTTGGTGTTGCTTCCCGAGTGGCTGAAAATTCAGCGCAATAGTTACGCTTGTACCCTCCTCACGTTCCCCCAAAGAGCAGTGGCCCCACCTCATCATTCGCACGCATGACGGTAGCCACTCCGTGTCCCGGAGTACGTTTTCCAATCTCCGTTGGGGGAACTAAGGGAGATCCGCGGTGTAGGGCAGGGTAGTAATCTCTACACCGGGTACGGACATTATTTTTAGTTTCCAAAAAGCCCTATGTACATGGCTTTCCGGCGGCGGCTGATCCTCAGGATCGCCGCCGCCTCACATAGCCGCTGCTTCGCTTGCTACCGACCACCGTCTTGTGTCATGTCGTGCCTCTCCCCCCGGGAAGGCTCGAGTGGCACATGGCTAGTCGACAACGAGCGAGCGCCCTTTCCTTGCGTTGCTTCCCGGCTGACCATCGCCAAGTCCAACGCCCGCATCCCACCGTTGATCCGGCCGTACACTCCTCGCCACCACACGCTCATGAGGTACATGCCCCATTCCCCCAAAGTATTACTATATTTAGTAGTATGTGGCCACGGCAAAACAAATCGGACGGGCCAAGTGGGAGATCTTGGCGCCGGTATTGCACAGAAATTATTTATTCAAAAGCCCTTTATATATGGCTTTCCCGACAGCCGCTGATCCAGCGGATCGCGCTGTCGGCCCTCTCAGCCCCCTACCGTGCCAAGCCTTGCACGGCAACGGGGTTTCCAACGCCCAGCACGGGGAGGTGAGGGGATGCCGACGGGCATGCGATCGCACGGGGCGCACTACCCTTTGGGGCCGCCGCCGCTACGCCGCCGGCGGGCGCCTCAATGGTACCAATTAGTGAGTGAACTCCTTGACGAGCATATCATGTACCCCCCTCCCGAGACTTATTCTTTCCGGGCAAGCGCGGAGCGTACGAGGGCGTAGGACCGCCCGGCTGGAGCGTTATGGCCTTCCACGTACCACACCGGCTTGGCTCTACCGATCACGGGGAACTCATAACCCAGCCCCGACCGCCCGGACGTCCGCGCCCATATCCACACACGTCCGGACATCTGCGGACATTGACCACCCCACCGCACCGGTGAAGTACCCTCTCATCGAACCTCTGGCCCACGCACCTTGGCACGCCTCGATGCTCAACCACGTCGGCGCTCTCGTCGGGACGGACGACGTTGGCGACCTCGTGTACGAACTCCTCACCGGATCCCTCGCCCCCACCACCTACAACAACAACGGCACCGGAATGCAACGTTTCACATTTTTTTGCGACGAAGAGGGCATCACCCCGCTACAAGCTACCACGGCACATATGCTTCGCTTTAGAGCATGGCTCGCCAGAGCTAGAACCGTCGCGGCCAGCAGCCTCCAACCCTACTTTTTAGCGATCAACAAATTCTTTCGCGACCACTTTAAGGAGCCGAAGGCGCTGGGACCACTCCTAACGGACGTACGTCAAGGACTCGCCATGCAACAACAACCCTTCGCCGACCCCGACATTCGCAACCCAATCCCATCAACCATTTTACAACATATGCTGCAATTCGCCCACCGACACTACCGCGCGGTAACCTGGCAGCCGGACACCGTGGTACACATCAAGTCCTTCCGCGCGATTCTCGGAGTCAGCACTAACTAATGCTATTTTTGCCGCGCGGGAACCGGAGTACGCTGCCACATGGACGGCATAGCGGTCGATAGGACTAGCGGTAACATATTGTTAGTCGTACGAAAGGCAAAGTGAGATTAACGTAGAACCGCGGCCGACAAACCGCTACTACAACTCCCGATTGTTGCAATACCGCTACTAGCGGACCTCATGGAGGCGTTTACCGCTAGACGCACATGTTACAACAAATAACTCGACAATGGACCCGAGCCCGGAACCTTTTGGGCCGTCACACACGACGAGACACCACACGCGTGGACCGCTAGGACCATCACCGAGTGGATTCGAGAGGCGTGCAACGCCATCGGTGCGTCACGACCCCCCCCCCCCCCCGCGCGCGCGGAATTCAAATGGACATCGCATTGCCTACGGAAGGGCGCGGCGTCCGCAGCCGCATGTATCGGCGTACCCCTCACTAAAATTCGCTACATGGGTGGTTAGTCGAAAACAAGCGACGTCGTCACTAGCAAACACATCGACCCAGCTATGAGCGAAACACCGGCGGCCCGGTTTTTCTTCGGCTGGTTAGTCGCCATACCCCCGGATCAGTAGCCTACGCCGACCATCGGCTAGTTTTATATGGCATAATCTGACTCCCAGTCGCTAAATTCTTGTATTGATAAAATATTGGGGTTTGACGGCGGTTAGTTAACGTACCATGTTGAGTCCGCCGAAGGCAACGCGCGGAGACAAAGCGTCACAAGCGCAGTAAATCGTCCGCGGCGGAAACCCACATGCTTTACCTCTAAAGCAGCGCCTCTAGCTGTTAGCAGCCACATTCGCCTTTGCGCTCGCCTAGTCGGCTGGCGCAACCCACCCACCGTTCCCTAACCAAGCGCTGACGAGAAAGAGCACCTCAGTGTACGTGTTTTAGTTAGTTACTGCCTGTTTATACAAAATATAAGCACTCTGTCATCTTTGGCATAATCTGACTCCCAGTCGCTAAACTACTGCTAAACTAAAAAACTACTACTATCCATATTTTCTAATGCCGTACAGGTACTGCAGGATCCCGCCGGATCAGCGATATGAGTTCTAGCGGTACCCGTACCTGAATTGGATACCACTCGTACCTGACCGCTCGATTCTCGCTTGCGACGTCTCACAACAACAACAGTGGGTGGGAGGTGTAGGGATGGCGGAGAGAGTATGAGAGGGAGGGGGAGGGGGGATTAAAAATTGTAAGCAAGGTGTGGTAGGTATTAGAAGGAGGGCGATAGTGGGGGACTGCAGTGACAGAGGTGGCTGTCGATATCGTATCAAATGCGCTTCGGGGCTTCCGAGAGAAGCCTCGGAGCAGGCCTAAAGGGAGTGAGGAGTGTAGGGGCGGGGGAGTACGTGTATCGCTGAGAGTGTTAGGGGTACGTGACTGCAAGACCGTGTATGTAAGGGGGGGGCGATATTTCCGGGGCAGGTAAATACGCGGGGGGGCGGGTGATCGGTTAAGCTGTCGGGTAGAGCAGGGCGGGCGGGCTAGTCTCAACAGGGGGAGAGCTGTCTTTATTGTAACGACAGGCGAGTTGGGCAGAGCATGGAGGGTGGAAAAAGTGAGAGGGAGAACGACTGCACTAGGGTCTACAGTGAGGTAATCGCAGGTAAGCGCGAGTGTTTGATGGGTTAGTCGGGTTAAAATCGGAGGGGCACTGTCAAAGTTGAGGGGGCAATAAGGAATGCTTACACTCGGTGAGTGACACTGCATGTCATCTCACCCTCAGCAAGTGCCTAGCACTTGCCTATCACAGGACACGCACTCACCTTGTGGTGAGCACACGCCAACATATATTCTGAGCCTTTAGATGATATCTAACGCTCAGCAACTTGCCACCATCAGCAACCTAATCCTCTCTATTGTTGATTGGCTTATCATCTCATAGTGCTGAGTCACAGCCGTACTATCACGATGCTACTTGACCAACATTGCTGTGTAGCAACTTGATTATCACACAAAACCATGTCTCGCAACACTCCCCCTTGCTACGCAGGCAATCCCATGATGGCATTGCACAACTTGCTATGCCTTGCACTCACTAATGGCTTGGTAAGCACATCAGCAAGCATGTTCTCCGTCGCACAATATTGCACCTCGATGTCTCCGCTCTCCACCTTCTCCCGACAGAAGTGGTACCTCACGTCCATGTGCTTGCTGCGTCCGGTCGTCATGCTATTCTTGCTGAGTGCAATACAACTCTGATTGTCCTCGTGAATTGTGATGGGAGACCCGGAGTCTTGGTGAAACTCGTGGAGTAGTTGCTTCAAAAACATCGCCTCCTGAGTGGCGGCAGTCAGCGCCATATACTCTGCCTCCGCTGTCGACAACGCCACAGTTTGTTGCCGCTGGCTTTTCCAACTCACCGCTGCACCGTTGAGCATGAACACATACCCCGTGCGAGAGCGCCGCTCGCCAATATCACTCGCGTAGTCAGAATCTGACCATCCTACCACCTTTGATGAGGGTGCGCCACCGTACATCAACACCGACTCTGCGGTCCCCTTGAGGTAGCGAAGCACCCTCTTGGCTTGCTCCCAATGTGACTGAGAGGGGTCGGACATGTACCTACTAAGGTGGCTAACAGCCATGGTGATGTCGGGCCGTGTGCTTACGGAAGCATACAACAAGCTACCGATCAAGCTTTGGTACGGCACTAGACCGGGAGGCAACCTTGATGTCGACGTCTCCACACAATTGCTCAAAGCATCGACCGCCATAGGTGAGCCCACTGGCTTGCAGCCCATCATGTTGAAGCGCTCCAACATATCTAAGACGTATTGCTGTTGTCCAATCCTGATGGTGCGGCTGCCACGATCACGCTCGACTGTCATGCCAAGCAACCAAGACACTGGACCGAGGTCTTGCACGTTGAACCTTTCGCCGAAAGCCGACTTGAACCCAACGATGAAGCTACCCGCTGGTCCGACGATGATGCTGTCGTCCACGTACAACGCCAAGACATAAAGCTCACCCTCCTTGATAAAGACGTAAATGCCGGGATCCACCTTGGATTGGGTAAAGCCATACTCCTCTAGCCATGCTGTGATGGTCTTATTCCAGTTCCTTGGAGCTTGCTTGAGGCCATACAATGATTTCTTCAACAAGCACACTCGCTCCTCTCCATTGATGTCGAAGTGACGGAATCCTTCCGGCTGCCTCATGTAGATTTCCTCCTCGATATCGGCCTCCAAAAATGCCGTCACCACATCAAGCTGCTCCACCTCCCAATCATTATAAGCAGCAAGCGCGAGCAACGTTCGAATAGAAATCACCCTCACTGTGGGAGCGAAGGTCTCGTGGTAGTCCACACCCTTCTCCTGAGTAAACCCGCGAGCCACAAGTCTTGCTTTGTACCTTGCAATCTGTCCATTGGCATCGCGCTTCAGCTTGAACACCCACTTGGAATCTACGAGTTTGCGACCGGCAGGACAAGGGACCAATGTCCAGGTTTTCCGAGATACAAGTGAGTCGTACTCGCTCTTGATAGCTGCCTCCCACTCCCCCGATTGGGGACTCCTCAGCGCTTGCTTGTATGACACCGGCTCTTGAACGGTCGGGCTGCTGGCTGACTTAATAGCTGCGGCACTTCCCGCAGTCCATCCATCTCCCGAAGCGCCCGCTGAACGGAGATTATACCTTGGACTGGGTACGCATTGCTGTGGTGCAGCAGTGGATCGAAGATTATACCTTGGCCGTGGAGTCTCCCCCGAATGCATGTCCCGTTCCTCTTCCGTCGACCCGGAATGCTGCCGCGACTCCCGTAGCGGCGACTCCCCCGAAGGTGTATCCGGTTCTTCGCTACACATGGTGCGCGGGATGCTGTCCTCTTCATCATCATTGCGTTGCTCCGCATTGCTCTCCCCCATGGAGAGGACTGCAGCCTCATCGAACACCACGTTGCGGCTGCTCACCACCCGACGAGTAGCAGGATTGTACACCAACCACGCAGGTGATTCGGGAGCATAGCCCACAAAGACACCCTTCCACGCGCGATCGTCAAGTTTGCGGCGTTGAGACTTGTCAACGTGGACATAGGCCGGACAGCCGAAGACCCGCATGGAGCTCAAATCAGCTCGTCTACCGGTCGCCAAGGTGAAAGGTACACCGCCGGCTCCGCTACTATGCACACGATTGCGGACATGCACCGCAGCGGCCATCGCTAAAGCCCAATACGATTTTGGCAGCGCGGCTTGCCGGATCATTGACTGCGCCATCGGGACCAATGTCCCCCACTGCCGTTCAATACGGCCATGTTGCCAATGCGCGTAAGGGGCAGTGATCTCCACAGCGATGTTGAACTCATCCAAGAGGTTTCGGAAGGCAGCACCTAAGAACACCGTGTCATTGTCCACCCGAAGACGACGAACCGTGTGCCCCAGAGAACGGATGGTAGTCAACATGCGACGGAACGAGGCGGGAGCCTCATCCTTGGAGCGGACCGCATCATGCAGCATGAAACGGCTCCGGAAATCAACCGCACACAAGCTGTACCGCCGTCCTCCCAAGGATGGAACACTCATAGGACCGCAGAAGTCTAAGCCGAGGACCTCAAAGACACCAACGTTCCGGTCAGCCGGCTCACGAGAGATACGGCGGACGTGCGACTTACACACAGCACACGTCTCACAGAAGCCCAACTTCTCCGACGCAGAAAACGCCACACCCTCCACCTGAGTGGCCAAGAGCCCGTCCAATTGCGACTCGCCAAGGTGACCGAGTCGGGAATGCCACAACCGTTTTTCCGATGGCGCAGTGGCGACCGAAGCGGTAGGATTCAACGAAGCAACCCGCGCCGGCAACCACACCAATAAATGCGCGCGCTCCAACGGAACCACCACGCCACCACCATGACCGGCATGAAGACGAAGGTGGTCCACGGGATCAGCTAACACCACAGAATGACCTTGTCGCCGAGCTTGGGTGAGGCTGAAAAGTCGATGGTAAGACCACGACGCACGACGGGATAGCTCAGGAACGTGGAGCACATTCTTTAGCGTGGCAGGAATCTCCTCTCCATCTTCAGCCTTCACAATGATTCGGACCGAGCCCACTCCAACAGCGCGGGCGCTGATACCCTTCACCCAAAGCCGGTCGGTGAGCGCTCGATACTCACAGAAGTCACGGCGCACACTAGTCATGTGATGGCTGGCGCCGCTGTCGGCCAACCACATCCACATTCGCTGCGCAGGCCCTTCACCAAGTACATGATGATACGCCGGTCGTGGACGACGTCCCCAACTCGGGCAAGCTGTCGTTGCAGTCGAACTAACCGGTTCAGATATTGAATGCCGCTCTCGCCGTCCGCTTGCGGCGTCTCCAAGTCCTGCAATAGTTCCGTACACCGGTAAATACCATCGTCCTCATAATGATTGACTAACGCAGTCCATGCAGTGTGGCCGCAGGTCTTGTCATCCTCGCTAACACTCTCGATAATAGAAAGGTCGTCCTCCGGCAGCGCAAGAATCAATGTGGAGTACATGTCGACTTGTTGTTGAGAGGAAGCGGCACCATCCGACGACAAAGCCGGAGCCCACTTTTGCATCAAGCCAAATGCACGAAAACGTTTCTTCCACACGTCAAAATCTCGTCTCTCCCCACTGAACTTGGGTAGTTTCACGGAGTCCATATCAGGTACGTCGGATGCGCTCGCAAGAGCACCAGAAAATCAGGAAAACTGCCAACAAGAAAAGCACCAAGTACCGGTGAAGAGGCGGGCAACACGGCTCAGAAAAGGAGACGACAAAGGGCTGACCGAAGACGCAATTGTACTCCCGGAGTCTATACAGCCAAGGCAATCAGAAACGAGTCTCAGAAGGTCGGTCAAGTGACGTCGTACAGGAGTGCTAGTATACTTGTGGTAAGATGCCTTTCCAAAAATTCAGCCGGACCACTATCGGCTTTCACGAGAAAAGAAACTGGCGGGTGACAAGCTCCGGAAGCGAATAAAATTCCAGAAAGCGCCAAGCTATAACAAAGAAGAGCAAGCCGATCTTCACGTCACACGAGTCGGCGTTCGGGGGTTGAAGCCGGCTCCAAGCGACACAAACAAGTCGCTACCAGCCGGGTATCGAAGTAAAGCTACAAACACAAGCAAGAGCCAGCCACTTTGTGAGCCAGCCGCACCTCACGTATCGTGCGACACCACAAAGGTCTACCACTCTTCGAGAAGCAAGCTCTAGGTTCCAGTCAAGACAAATGACTCCAACAACTAGCAGCTAGAGGGCCCATAACCTGTCAAAGTTGAGGGGGCAATAAGGAATGCTTACACTCGGTGAGTGACACTGCATGTCATCTCACCCTCAGCAAGTGCCTAGCACTTGCCTATCACAGGACACGCACTCACCTTGTGGTGAGCACACGCCAACATATATTCTGAGCCTTTAGATGATATCTAACGCTCAGCAACTTGCCACCATCAGCAACCTAATCCTCTCTATTGTTGATTGGCTTATCATCTCATAGTGCTGAGTCACAGCCGTACTATCACGATGCTACTTGACCAACATTGCTGTGTAGCAACTTGATTATCACACAAAACCATGTCTCGCAACAGGCACAGCGACAAGAGCGAGCGTTGGACAGAGCAAAGGAGCAGCGGAAGGACAGCCGTCAACTGGAGGGTTAGGTAGGGGGGAAGAGGTGAGCGGGGCACCGGTGTCTGCTGCTGGCACCGGGGGAGGAGAGTGGGAGTCGTCGGCGGACGGATCGTGTCGGTCGGCAAGCGGGGAGTTCGTGCGAGGGGGAGCGTACATGGCCCGGGCCGGCGCGACAGGCCATGCGGCATGTGTAGATGTGAGTAGGCTAGTGTAGTAGTGGGATAGGAGGGTATCATGAGGGGGAGGGGGTATCGACGAGAGCTGATCAAGGCGGTGGTTAGTGCAAGGGCAAGAATCAGGCCTGTAAAATATTTTTTTCTCTGATTAAAGAAAACGACTTTCGAGTTTCATGATATTGCATTAGTGGTCGAATTTTAAAGCACTGTGGCTCGGAAGCACTAATAAGGTGAGGGGGAGGTGTCGATTTAAGTGCGCTGTTTACGATAGGATCAGCGTAGGCTAGCGGGAGGGGACGCTGGGGGCGAGACATGTCCTTACTGTGGGACGGGGGGTGACGGTCGGCGAGCGGCGAGTTCGGGCGAGAGGGAGCGTATAGGGCAAGGGCCGGCGCGACAGGCCAGGCGGCACGTGCAACTGCGAGGAGACTAGTATAGTTATGGGGTAGGAGGGTAGCATGAGGGGGAGGGGGGTGGCGATGAGTGCTGATATGGGGGGAGGAGGTGGAGTACTGGACTGTGAGGAGGTAGGAGTCGATCATACGGGAAGGGAGGTCGTCGGCCGGCCCGAGGTCTTTAGTTGACCGGGGGGCCGCCAGGACAAGAGGTGACTGGAGTCCTCGACCATGGGAGGGGTCCAAGGCGGTGCCCAAGTGGTACCTTACCGGGGTTTGTTGAGGCACGGTGAGGAAAGGCGCGAGAGGGTGTCGCGCGAGACGAGTCCTGGGGTTGTAGAGGTCTTCGGAGGTCGCGTGCTCCGGGCGGGGCCGAAGGAGCACATGTTTGTAAGTGGGGAGGAGGTCAGGGGACGAGGACATGGTGGTCGAGTGGGGTTCGAGTAGTGGGGTTGAGTTTTGTTGGGTTGTATTATGTTTTCGAGTGGGTTGCGTGTGTTATCGGCACACGACCAGGCAAGATGGGGCCTGGGTTTGGAGGATGTTGGCGGCGGACGTGAACGTCCGGACGCTCAGAGGGGCGCGGTGTGGTGCGCCGCCCCCGGGAGGGGGGGGGGTTTGTAAGCGATGGTTGTTTTTGGTTGGTCGTAGTACTGGAGTGGGTACACGTTCGGATTTCAAAGTGGGTGGCGCGAGAGCTGTCGGGGAGACAAAATTCCAAACTCTAGAAGCTGCGCCTTGCTGTGTGTACCGTCTGGTGTCGCTACGGATCCACTGGCCTGGGTGAGCTAAGCTCGGGTGGGGAGAGGTGGACGGTGCCTGTTGTTCAACGGGCCTTATGTCCACCAGTTTGTCGCTCATCGGGAGGCCAGGCCCGGAGCGAAGACGGTCGGTGCAGCTCATTCAAACTGCCGGCCCATCCCCGCTGTGTGGTTCAGTAGTACTTTAGTAGTACTTCAAATCTTTTTACGGTCTTTAGTGACGGTAGGATGCGTTCCCCCCCCCCCCCCCCCCGCAATTCAAATGGACATCGCATTGCCTACGGAAGGGCCCGGCGTCCGCAGCCACATGCATCGGCGCACCCCTCACTAAAATTCGCTACATGGGTGGTTGGTCGAAAACCAACGACGACGTCACTGGCAAGTACATTGACCATGCTATGAGCGAAGCACCGGCCTGACCGGTGGCCCGGCTTTTCCTCGGCTGGCTAGTCGCCACACCCCCGGATCAGTAGCATACGCCGACCTTCGGCCGGTATTAGATGGCATAGTCTCACTCCCAGTCGCTAAATTCTTATATCGATAAAATATTGGGGTTTAACAATTAGTTAACGTACCATGTTGAGTCCGCCGAAAGCAACGCGCGGAGACAAAGCGTCACAAGCGCAGTAAATTGTCCGCGGCGGAAACCCACATGATTTACCTTTTAAGTAGCGCCTCTAGCTGGTACCTGTTAATTTTAGTTTCTATCCACCCGTGTCTAACTAGCCACCCGCCGTCACGTTGGGCAGGGATAGGGCAGTATGGGGTTGCTCTTAGGGCCAACTATAGGTCTAACACCTTAGCAACTAAGGTTGTAACATAGCCGAGGGTGGGCGGGCGGCTTGGTGGTCATCATGCCGACCCGTGGGTACGAGGGGGTGAGTGAAAATCGAACCACCCGAATGTCTTTGTAATTCAAATTATTCGCCGGTTGTCACGATCGACCCCACTACCCGACGACACCACCCAACAAGCGACCCCGACCACCTACAACGGCCGTTTGGCCCACCAAGAGTGAAAACCCGACTCCCTAGTGATATTGAGCCATGCATGGGTGCGCTCTGTCGCCCCTTCACGCGTCGCCTCCGCCACTCGGGGTAGACACACGCAAGCCGATCCGGTGAGCGCGCTTTTTTTTTCTCTCCCTTTTTCGCGACCAGCACCTTCTCGTCCTCCCGATATCGACTTGTCCGGGTACCGCAACTCGACCAACAACGTAATAACTAACTCCACGTGCACCCTCGCTCTCCGATACAGCAGTGTCTATGCCATATCTAGGCGTGCCAACCCCACCGTCGCCCCTTCCGATGCTGATCGCAACCTGTTCGACCCCGCCCGACCACGACGTACGACTCACCCTTTACCGTTTGCCGGGCTCAACAAGACCCATCGCCAACAACTATACGATCGTGGTGCTCATATCTGGAAGAATGAGCTTGGCGTAGGCTATTTGGAGGCCGGTTTGCGTGCTGCCGAGGAGGCTGTAGTTAGTGTCCCGACATACTACAACAACTCCCTCAAGAACGGCATTTGGCGGCGTGTTTCCGCCCTATCAAAATTGATGAAGGCCATCGACATACTCGGGCCAGAAAAAGGCGACGAGGAGAACGCAAACACTTTGGCACCCCACGACAGCCCATGCCACACCACCTACGAGGCTGCTGAACAACGTCCGCCGCTCAACCCCATCTATGCTACCGCTGCTGTCCGTCGGGGTGTTGGCCGGAAAGGAAAATGCGGCAGGAAGAGGAAGGCAGACCGCGTGACGGTGGCGGAGGACAAGGACAAAAGGACAAAGGGCGCTGACAGCCACAAGGATTACAGGGAGGCAGTCAAGAGTGTGCTCAGGCGGGTGGTAGAAAATGCAGTTGAATGCGACCAATCTGTGCGTGCTGCGGCGACTCAAGCTCAGACAACGCTATTTAAAGATTACAACATTACTATTAGTCACTCATGGTGCCGAGCACTGATCTCAACATCTATCAAGACCAGCATACCTGTTCCAACTCCCCAAAAGACTGGCCGTACTCTAATCCCACTCGCGATTGAAGAGCGTATCGCCAACGTTGTGCGCCGCGTCCGCAGCACAAAGCTCCCCGTTTTCCCTGACGATGTGATGGCATGGGCGACACACTTGATAAAGGGGACAGACTATGAGCAAAACTTTGATGAAGGCCAAGCATCGGAGGGATGGTACCGTGGATTTTTACGCAGACATAACTTCCTCACTGGAGCTGAGCGCCCCCTTGAGATGACACGACACGAGTGGCTAACACCTCCGATGCCCTTTCCTCACCACCTGCAAGTGGAGGTGGACCGTGCCTCAGTTGGCCTACCCAACGTCAGCCGGCTTGCCACCATGAGCAGGGAAGAGATCATGGAGGCTTACCTTTGGCAAGGCGACGTCTTCAACAAGATGAAGACCGTCCTCCACCCGACCGCCGACGAGGGTGAAGCGGACGACGACAACGTGCACCCGAACGCCGACGAGGGGGAGGGCAAGAGCGGGCGGGTAACCGCAGAGAATATCTGGTCACGCAAAGGCAGCGCTATTGGCGAAGAGTCTATTGCGTTGAAACGCGCCCAAGACCTAGAGAAAAAACGCAAGGCAAGCGATAAGGCACAAAAAGAGGAGGCAAAAAACGCAAAAAGGCGCAAGGCGGTGGTCGAGGCTGTTACCCACGCCATCACCGTTCTTGAGACCATCGCCGCCCGTGGCCTCGGCACGGTTGATTCCCTTCAAGTAAAAGACTTGAAGGCACTGCTACAACACGACGACCCCGAAGCTCCGGAGGCTAAGGGAAGCAAGGCCGACCTCAAAGATAGGGTCCTCGCGTTGGCCAGCGTGAACCAAGCGGTAGCTAGATTCGCGGCCGAGCGAGCGACTCTTGCGCCCGCCGTCCCCGCCGAGACACAGCAAGCGCCATGTACGGCCGCCCCCGCCGCCATCCACCCCGCCATGGCCGCCCCCGCTACCTTATCGCCCCCGGCAGACCTGTGTCCCCCACTGATGGGTGAAGTCTCCGTGAGTGCCCTTATTAGCGAGGCCCACCCTAACTAGCGTAATGGGCGAGGTCTGGGCGTTGCCCGGGTACATGTACAGGTATATTTTGCGCGGGGCGCGCGGCTAGTAATTAAAAAATTGTCACGTTCGACCGCCCTACACAGCCAATTTTCAGGGCCCTCACACTGGCTGGAAAAACTACTGCATGCAGCACTACATTAAATGGGTACGTGAGGCATCTCACAAAGTATGCCCTGCTTGGGTATGGGACTCATTAGCGGGCAAGGATGTGACGAGTACAGTCATGCAACAGTACATTGCAGGACATTGTACAGGTACTCGTTACGGATTCCAATTCGTGCTTTTCCATCGGACGGACGTATATTCGTGGGTACGTCGCTACTGCAATATTATAATGGTGCTGATGCTACAGTACGACTAATACCTCCCGGTACGTACAGATATGCATAATTAGTCTAACTAGCAAGAAGACGACGCGCCAGAACAAGCTCTTCAATGCAGAAGGAGCTGCGTCGTAATACCGAGGAAGCTGAAAGGCCATGTCCCGAGGACAGAAGGCGACGGTTGGACAGCACTAACGCCTGACACGTAAGCGAAGCTTGCAGGCGTAATTAGTCTGGGCTGAAACCTATTTAAGCCCAGTGCAGTAGAGGGAGGTGACAGAACCATTTAACAATTCCTTTGTTCATTTACAACATCTACTGCCCAAGTACAGCAGTGAAACATCTTTCATCAATTGCCTTTCGACAACAGCATTTTGCCATCTTGCAGCAACAAGACTAGACAGACTAGAACTGATTTGTGCTAGCGTTTAGCTTTCAGAGGCTAACCGCCACACTGGTTTCGGAGCTCTTTGGTCGACGCACGCTTTCGTTGCTAATTGATCTGCTCGACGTTGCTTGATTGAGTTGAGATGGCTTCTCTCGGACCCGGACATTACGTCGTGTTGGTAATTCACGTTGGAGGAACTAAACCGTCGGACTTGAAGTTGGTGTTTCAGCGAGAGCCTCGTTCTGGTAAAACTTGGTTCCCAGCTGGCTCTGTCTTACCTAATGAAGAGCATGTCGACGCTGCTATTCGCGAGTTACATGAGGAGACCGGTCTTGCTTTGACATCGGAGGATTTGACGCTGTTGAGTGGTGAACCTGTTAACGTTACACTACCTCAAGGACGACAGCTCGTTTACGTGTACTCGGCTTCTATTCCTGTCCTGTTTGCTACGAACAATTTACGTACACCTGCTCAGGTCGAGCAGGCTGTTTTGGCACAGTCGACAATTAATCCGGATGATACTTACGTCGTCCCGGAATCCATCAACATTGACGGTCTGACACTTACGCCCTCACAGACGGGGTTACTTCGTGCTAAGAAGCACAAGAGTGAATTACTTCACTTCGGTTACGTGACTCAGTGGGAATCTTTTTATCGAGCGATCACACAACATAATCCAGTCATGCATGACGACACGTCTATCCCGAGACAGTTCCACATGTACACCCGGTTTACGACGGTCGACTCTGGTTTTGTATGGCTACTGATTCGTGGACACATTAATCAACTTACTGGTGAAGGACCTACGGATTTACGAGTGGGAATGCCGATGCCTACCCACAACTTGGCTGGACTTTCTGTGACCCTCACGGAGACTCAGCGTAAGGCTGCAATTACTTCACCGTACCAGAATGGTCAGATACCCCATGTACTGGAGGATTGGCTTGAAGCACAGCCTCAGCGTTTTATAATGCTTGGAATTTCAGCTGACTCGTACGATGCAGTATTCTGGGTTACTTCACAGTTTGCTGGACACTTAGGTGGGTGGTGGTTGAACCGGAAAAATCAGCCTCCAATTCCATCTACCTACAACGAGCTTGTTACGGAGTTACGCAAGTCTACGTTTCTTCCGAATATTCAGGACGACGCAATTAACGCTTTGCTAAGCTTCACGCAGAGCGATACGATGAGTTACGCGGTTTACACTAAACAGTACAACGACTACTTACGTCGCTCTCGTCAAAACCTGACAGCTGAAGTACAGTGCGTACGCTTCATTAATGGCCTGGCGAACGATGCACTCAAGAAACTGGCTAAGTCACACCGAGCTCAACTTGGATACCAGACTACGCTAGTGGAGCTACAAAACTTTTTGAACAACGTGGTGACAGATTCGCCGGAACTGGGCAATGCGAGGTCTGCTGCTGGACCGTCTACTCAGCCTACACGCAAGCGCAATTTTGAGGACCCTCTCGAAGAGGCTGCTAACGTCTGGAAACGTAACAAAGGTGGCCGTGGACGTGGCCGCGGACGTGGACATGGTGGTAACATTGGTGGTCGTGGAGGCAACAATGGTGGACGTGGTCAGACATCCGGCCGCGAAGATCTTAATTCACTCGCAAACGCAATGACAGCTGAGGAGCGTCAGCGACACATGGACGAAGGACTCTGCTTCAAGTGCCACAAGAAGGGACACCGCTTGTTCCAATGCCCGGAGTTCAAAGGCAAGGCACCGATGCAACCTAAGAAGCAATGATGGTGGCAAGGCTGTTCTACAAATGAACTGGAGCAGCCGGCTACATCTACTGTTCATTCTGAGACACTGTTAGCGACAGAGGTCGTCGACACACCTTCGACATCTCCATCGGCTACAGTTGCGACACCTGTAACGCAAGTAGCAGGTCGTCGTCGTCAGACTAAGCAGAGACAGAGTCGTAAAACTGTTACCATACGTTCAGTTGATTGGAAACTGGTTGACTCAGTCTTTGACCCTCTGCATGCACGATTCAACTTCACGTTGGAGGGATGTGCTTATGATGAAGGTCTTAACTCGCACGGTGACTTACCTCACTGTTCGCCGAGTGACTCGATTCTAAACAGAGACTTAACAGGAGAACGGGTGTTCATCAACCCACCCTGGGAGATAGCTGAGCGGATTGCGCAGCATTTTGAGAATTGTCGTCGAACATCTCCGACATCTACGATGGCTGTTTTTGTACTACCAAAGTGGGCGAAATTTACTCAGGTGACTAAGCATTGGAAACTTTTTCAAGAATTCCCAGCAAGGACACAGCTTTTTACACGTCAGTCACTGGACAACCCAACGCAACAGGAGGTGGTTGCTCCAGCTCCTTGGCCTGTACAGCTGTGGTTAGTCGACGCAGATTGTGCGTTTAACGACTCACCGGAACTTACAGTACTTGATCTACCCGACTCGGTACCTGTACCATCAGACGACTCGGACCAGTCCATCGCTACGCTGCAACAATTTTCTTCGCCAGCTACAGCACTACTGACTGACCTCACGGAAGCTCGCCCGTTAATTCGAACTGAGCTGACTGTGAAAACTCCTGATGGCGGACACCAAATTTCTGGATTAGTGGACTGCGCTGCGACACTTGATTTTGTGTCAGAGGACTTTGTACGACGCTTTGCTTTACAGACTCGGAAGTCTGCGAGTAAGACTCCAGTTCGACTCGCTAACGGACAACGAGTGACTTCTACGACAGTCTGTGACGTCACTTTTGAGCTGGCTCGACACGAATTTCAGCGGACTTTTTACGTTCTACGTGATTTACGCACAGCTGATTTAATCATGGGTTTACCATGGCTTGATGACGAACATGCCTCTTTACAATTTGGTACAACCAGAATTTTTACGCTAATGGACGGCTCAGCAGTGGAGACTACACTTGAAGAACGACGCCCTGAGTGTCTACTCCTGTCGTCTACGAAAGTTCAGAAGCTGATGCGCAAGACGCGCCGCAGCAGGGGACGTCATGCTGAATTTTACGTCATTGAACTTACGTCAGCCGCCGAACAGTCGACAGATTTTCACACTGGAGAGGAACTAACGGCAGAACAACGTGACAACTTCCGGTCTATACTCTTCGATGACTTCCCGGAGTTACTGCAACCTGTCGACTCTCCACCTGTAAGCCGACAGTGGGACCATCCCATTGAAACAACTGGCCCGATGCGACGTCAACGTCTGAACCGACTGTCTCCAGCAGAACGCGCTGAGCTTAATCGACAGCTCAAAGACGCAGTAGAAGCTGGTCTGATCCGTCCCAGCTACAGTGAGTTTGGCTCGCCAATTCTTTTTGTGCGGAAAGTTGATGGCTCGCTACGTCTGTGCATTGACTACCGTGGTCTTAACGAGGTTACGCGTAAGGACGCCTACCCACTTCCGAGAGTGGATGACACATTGGACGAACTTAAGGACGCGAATTTTTACACACACCTCGACCTCGCTTCTGGATTCTGGCAAGTTCGAGTGCGTGATCAGGACGTTCATAAGACGGCTTTTCAGACCCCTGATGGCTTAATGGAATGGGTCGCCATGCCGTTTGGGCTGTGTAATGCACCAGCTACATTTCAGAGGATGATGAACGACATTCTTCGCGACTTTTTACATAAGTTCGTGACAGTCTACCTGGATGACGTCTGTATATATAGCCGGACACTGGAGGAGCACCTGCAGCATCTACGTCTGGTGCTACAGCGATTTAAGGAGGAAGGGCTGAAATTACGCCTTAAGAAATGCTTCTTCGGATTGCAAGAAATGGAGTATCTGGGCTACACTGTGTCAGCCGGGAAAATTTCGGTTTCCACAAAGAAAGTCGAGGCCGTTGCAGACTGGCTAGTGCCCAAGACGCAGAAGGAGGTTCGCAGTTTCGTACAATTCTGCAACTTCTATGCGAGATTTATACACCATTTTAGCGACCTTACGGCTCCATTGACGGACTTACTGCGGAAGTCCCAGCCACAGAAGGTTACGCTGACGCCTGCCTGTTTGGAAGCCTTTGAGACTCTCAAGTTACGGCTTATTTCCGCGCCATGCCTGATCCTTCCGGAGGTCGGCTCGGACGCGACGTTCACCGTGGCTACAGATGCTTCAACAGTGGGGATTGCAGCAGTCCTGTTGCAAGACCAAGGAGGCGGTTTTCAACCAGTCTCTTACTGGGCGCGTAAGTTGAATCCAGCTGAGCGTGGTAACACTTACTCTGCGTACGACTTAGAAGCTTTGGCCGTATGCGAAGCTGTCAAGCATTGGAGGTGCTATCTTGAAGGCTGTTCTAAGTTCCTTGTCGTACCAGACCACGACACACTGCGACATCTGCTCAGGCAACCGAACAACAGGTTGAACAAGCGGCAAGCAAGATACCTGCGGGATTTGCAACCGTTTGTGGGCTCGATGACACTTGCATATCGCAAGGGAGCTTTGAACGAAGCCGACCCGTTAAGCCGGCGTCCAGACTTCGTACCTCAGGCCACAGTACCCTTATTTTGGGATGGCGAGGTTCCGTCAGATCGAGAATTACGACGGAAGTCCCAGCTGTTGTTTGAAGACGCACAGTTAAATTTACTGACTGTTGAAGCGTTGCAGCTGAGCCCTGAGTTCGCTGATCTCATTCGCGAGGGGTTCTCACAGGATTCGTTTTATGGGGACGATGGTGAGTGGACAAGAGACAGCCGGATAGAAGCCAGAGATGGGTACTTTTGGCGTCTCAATCGCCTCTGTATTCCACAGAACTCTGAGCTCCGACTGAGATTGATCACAGAGCTGCACGAAAGTTCGTCAGCTGGTCACAGAGGAGTTGCTAGCACTCTTGCTAAGGCACTCGACAGATTATGGTGGAAACGAATCCGCCAAGACGTGAAAGATTTTTGTGAACGCTGCGTCGTGTGCCGACGAGCGAAGATTCGACCGCAAATGGCTGCGACTCTTTACCCATTACCTGTTCCACCCAGACCGTGGCACACAGTTGGTCTTGACTACCTGACACACTTGCCTGAGAGCAATGGCTTTAACAGTGTGCTGATTGTAGTGGACCATCTAACTCGAATGGCCCATTTTCTGCCATGTACAGAGTCGATTACTGCCGAAGAAACTGCAACTTTGTTTTTACAGGGAATCTACCGCTTACATGGACTTCCCCGTGTGCTAATCAGCGACCGTGATCCGAAATTTGTCAGCGCCTTCTGGCAGACTCTTTGGAGACGCCTTGGAACGCGTCTGAACATGTCTACCAGCCGACACCCAGAAACAGACGGACTCACAGAGCGCGTGAACAGCACGTTTCAGCAGCTTCTTCGTTGCTTCTGTTGCTATGATGGCTATGATTGGTCGACACTTTTACCGCAAGTGGAGTTTGCGTACAATGCTTCGCGTGCACTCGGAATTGAGCACACACCGTTCGAGGCTAACTTTGGTTTCTCTCCTGAGGAGCCTCCTGACCTGCTCTTCAGCATGCGACCATCGATACCAATTTCCCAAGACGCAACAGAACGGTTAAAATTGTTACAGGAGGTGCACACTCTGGTACGCTCAGTATTACAGCTACATAAGGACGAGATGCAGGCACGCACAGAACCGTCTACGGCGCCACATTTTGCTAAGGGAGACAAGGTGTCAGTCGTCACAGCAAACCTTTTTCTTCGAGGACAACCGAACATGAAACTCATAGACAGACAGCTCGGACCTTTTTCAGTGGAGGAGCAGATTGGAAAACACAGTTACAGATTGAAATTACCAGCGACAGTACGCTTACATCCTGTGTTCCATGTTAACAACTTACGACCCTGCTCTACCGCTTCGCTACGACCAGCTGTTCCTGTGACTGTACCTGAAGGAGACGATGAGGAGTTTGACGTTTCGCACATATCTGCTGTGTGCATCAAGTCTCTACCTGGACGACGAGGCAAATATTTGCTCTTCATGACGCACTTCAGTGATGACGACATTCCACCTGTCTGGCACCGGTTGAACGAGGTGCATCGAACAATTGCGTTACAAGAATTCTTGGAGACGCCCCAATGGCGCAAGTTCGCCAAGACTCAGGCCTACATTGATTTCATGCACGCTTTCCCAGCGCGCATTCATGAGTCCCAGTAACTGCTTCAGTAAAGGAGCCAAGAACCACGGAGGTCTGCCTCGCGGCGGCCTCATTGATCTGTCAAGAGGGGGAGGGTACGAGTGTGACGAGTACAGTCATGCAACAGTACATTGCAGGACATTGTACAGGTACTCGTTACGGATTCCAATTCGTGCTTTTCCATCGGACGGACGTATATTCGTGGGTACGTCGCTACTGCAATATTATAATGGTGCTGATGCTACAGTACGACTAATACCTCCCGGTACGTACAGATATGCATAATTAGTCTAACTAGCAAGAAGACGACGCGCCAGAACAAGCTCTTCAATGCAGAAGGAGCTGCGTCGTAATACCGAGGAAGCTGAAAGGCCATGTCCCGAGGACAGAAGGCGACGGTTGGACAGCACTAACGCCTGACACGTAAGCGAAGCTTGCAGGCGTAATTAGTCTGGGCTGAAACCTATTTAAGCCCAGTGCAGTAGAGGGAGGTGACAGAACCATTTAACAATTCCTTTGTTCATTTACAACATCTACTGCCCAAGTACAGCAGTGAAACATCTTTCATCAATTGCCTTTCGACAACAGCATTTTGCCATCTTGCAGCAACAAGACTAGACAGACTAGAACTGATTTGTGCTAGCGTTTAGCTTTCAGAGGCTAACCGCCACAAGGACCTGACCTTTGGGTAGGTTTTGTAGTCCATCATGACGGCCATGTGCTAGAAACTAAAATTAACAGGTACCTGTAGCAGCCACTTTCCCCTTTGCGCTCGCCCAATCGGCTCGCGCAACCCACCCACCCTTCCCTAATATCAAGCGCTGACTAGAAAGAACACGTCCGTATGTGTGTTTTAGTTTTTGCCTGTTCATAAAAAACATAAGCTATCTCTCATCTTTGGCATAATCTGACTCCCGGTCGCTACATTACTGCTAAACTAAAAGATCAACTATACCTACTATCTATTTTCTACTGCCGTACAGGTACTGCAGGATCCCGCAGCATCAGCGATATGAGTTCTGGCGGTACCCGTACCTGAATCGGATACCACTCGTACCTGACCGCTCGATTCTCGCTTGCGACGTCTCACAGCAAGAGTCTGTAGAGCGGTAGGCCGGTAGCCCACTAGAGTCGGGCCCTGTCCATCTCTTGTTGCTGCAATAGCCGAGTACGCTGAGGTGCCCCTTCATTAGTAGAGGGGTTTGGTTTTTTCCATAGATTTGCACACTTTTGTATTCGCGCAAAGCAGCAGGCGCGGCGTGCGAGCAAGCACGGTGTGCGACGTTTCGGCCTCCCGCCCTGTCGCAATGACTACACCGTGGTCGCACTCTGGGACGACAGTAGATCCCTTCAAAACTTGTGCTGTGTCATATTTTAAAGAAGCTATACCTGTACTAGTCTCATGAGAAACACGCAGAATCAAGCACTCCCGTTGTCGCCACGGACATAAATCGGATAGGGTGTACGTGCATTAGCCCCCTGGGCCACGACGGGCGCTAGGTGACCACGGACTGACCAGGTGCTGTTTTTAATATTTTCTTTTGGTTACAAGAAGAACCAGATGAGCACGGACAGGGAAAGTGGGAGGGGAAACAAGAGGGCAAGAGTGACAAGAGGATCACGGAATCAATTATAATATGGAGTCAATTAATTTACATATGCTCCTCCTCAAACTTAGCTTTTCGGTAATAATAAGATTTTGGCATATTATCCAAACCTCTTTACAACGATCCGAGGCAACAGAACCCAGATGCGCGCAGCTTTCGGGTTGACTGAACCTTACCCGAGCTTAGCTATTATACTATTAAGCTAGAAGCACTCAGCTCAAGCAGCAGGAGTGGAAGCGGTGGGGGAGGCGGCAGGGGATAGGGCGGTTGTGGCCCACAAGGGCGCTAAATTTTCCAACTGCTGGACTTTGCCACGTAGTACAGGTACTTCCCCTTGCGTTTTGCCTGACAGAGGCAGCTTCGCCCCCCTCTGCGCGGTATCGCTTGTGATGATGCAGCGCTAGGCTTCGTGTGAAGGCCAGGTAAGAGTTATGCATCACACACCGCCATCTTTGCTCTGTGCGAGCTTGTCATAGTCTGGATGCCGGAGGTGTTCCGTGTTTATATCTTTTCTTTTTATTTGGTGTCGCAGTATTTCCGAAAAGTGGTGTGGCGGCTTCGAAGAGATGAGGGCAGCAAGCGGGCGGGCGGGTGCCGGGGTGTGCCGTTTCTTGGCTGTTGCGTTTCTGCTGTGGGGTTCAATATGCAGCGGTCAAAAGCAACTGGGGGAAGGGGGTCAGGACATGGTGTTAGAGATGGTCGACAGGCTGCCGGAGGTCAACGCGACAGGGGAAGAGCTGCCGTCGATTGCGCAGATGATTGACCAAACGCTGCGGGACGAGTTTCCGGAGGGCATGGACGAGTTCAGCGCTGGTAAAACATTCAACACGAGTATCACGTACCGGACGGTGGGTCCCATCAGCCGACACTGGACATACGATATATCTTGCTGCACATTTATGAATGGCAGGGATAGAGGTGGGGGGAGGGGGGGGGGGGGGGGGGTGAATTGCATTTTCGTCAGTTTCATCATATTAAATGCTGTTTGTGTGTTTGTGACGCTGAAACAGGCAAAACTAGAAACTGTCCTGCGTGTCATCCCTGGCAACCCAAATCCCTCACACTCTGCGGATGGAATGGTATGGACTGCAAACCCCTCCCTTTTTGTCAGCACCTCATTCGTTGTGATCAACAGACGCGGTATCGCCAGCTATCATATAGTCCCCCCCCTCCCCTTCCACGCAGGAGCATGTGGAGATGGACGTGGACAGAATCATCGACACAAACAACAATGAGTTTGTGCTATCGAGTCCCAAGGGTGCGGGGTCAATGGCTCTTCGCCTGGACCCCGTGTTTATTCGGGACCTCACTGTTATCATCACCGCCGCATCTGTATGCCCCCTTCCCCCCGTCTGTCCGCAGTGTGCATGTGTATGAGCTGGATGCTGAGTGTGCTGACACATATGGACAGGAAGCTGCTGACATACTTCTGCTGATGTGCAGTTGGCAGGTGCTGTCTGCGAGGCACTGAATCAGCCTGTCATCAATGGGTACCTAATTGCTGGGTCCATCGTTGGTCCTGGGGGGCTGGCGCTAGTAAGCGAGCTGGTTCAGGTGCGCAAAGTTCTTGGACCTGCATGGGCGAGCCTCGCAGTTTTATGTTAACTCACAGACGCTTTATTTTTCTATGCCGTGCAGATGGAGACGCTCGCGCAGGTCGGCGTCCAGCTGCTGTTGTTTGGATTGGGGCTGGAGTTTGACATTGCCCGAGTTAGGGCAGTGCAGGGGGTGGCTGTGCTGGGTGGGGTTTTGGAAATTGTGCTATTCACTGCGATTGCGGGTATCTCTGCCTCGATCGCCGGATGGAGCGTGCCTGGAGGTAGGGAATACCTCTGCCAATTACAGCAGCAGCCCATCGCATACCTTATGGTCACCGCATCTCACTTCTTATGATACCTCGCATGTCTCCACTCCGCGGCAGGTCTCTTTGTAGGAGCCCTTGTTGCCATGTCATCTACCTCCATTGTTGTGAAGTGCCTTGAAGAATCTGGCTGTGGTGCAACCACACGTGGGCAGATCATGATTGGCACGCTCATCCTTCAGGTATGTCTCCCCCCCCCCCCAATCCTTCCCCCAGCCCCTCGCACACACACGCGAGCACGCACGCATTTTGCCCCTCTTCTGAATAACACTCGTTTACTGAAAGCTGAATGGTTGTTGATGGTCCTGGGGATTGTGGTTGCTATACAGGATTTGTCCGTGGGTCTGTTTTTTGCGTTCATGCCTCTGTTGGGCTACGCTGCGTCGCACGCGTCTGTCAGCTTCACAGCCACACTTGCGTTGGTGTTCACCGTCTTTGTGAAGCTGAGCCTGGCTATGGGGACGGCATTCTTTTTGGCACGCACAGCAATCCTGCCCATCGCGGGTATCATGGAGATGTTTGCATCCCCGGAGCTTCTCCAGCTGTGTGGGTTAGCATTCTGCATGACAATTGCATGGACTAGTGACCAGATGGTAATCCCCCCCCCCCCCCCCCCCCTTTTCCTAATTTGATAGATAAGCAGGCAATACATATGCACGCGGGTTGGCGTACTCGACATAAGTTAGCCTCGACGTGCGTGCTTTAACAATGATTATGGATACGTGCAGGGCCTGTCATCAGAGCTGGGTGCCTTTGTGGCGGGGGTGATGCTGTCAGTGCTGCCGGAGCCGGAGGTGGTGCTGCATAGGGTGCACCAAACTCGCAATCTCTTCGTTGCTCTCTTCCTCGCGTCCATCGGTCTGATTATGAGCCCCGTCTTCCTGGCGGAGCACCTTAAGATCCTGGTGCTGGGCACGCTGCTGGTGGTGGCGGGTAAGACTCTGGTAATCGCCACAGTCGTGTGGTTGTTCAACTACCCGCCCAAGATGGCGTTGGGTGTTGCGCTGGGCCTCGCGCAAGTGGGAGAATTCGCATTTGTACTGCTCAGCGAAGCGACGCAGATGCATCTGCTGCCTCACCAGGGCTACATGATGGTAAGAGCGTGGTTCCGTCTGACTGATGAACAGCATGTGTGAAAATGGTCTTACACCCTCTTTGCAAATGACCACTTTGTTTCTGCCATGTAGCTTTTGGGTGTGACGGCGCTTTCACTCCTCATCACGCCGGTGTTGATGAAGATTTCCATTTCGCTCATCGGGAAGGAGGCCGGGGGTCCACTGATGCATAAAATAAGCGTCGAGGGTGGACACATGGGGATGGCGTGGACAAAGGAGCCAAACATTAGGCCAGACATGCCCTCAGAGATGATTGCGGGCTCTCCGCCAGTGTCGCCGACGCGCTACCGCTCCTGTTTGGGATTCACGGGTCGACAGCGAAAGAAGAACGACACTTCTATCCCGATTGCACCTGCTCTGAACGGTGGTGACCCGTAATGTCCATCTTCGCAATTTCTAGTGTGCGCGTTCCCTCAGCTGTTTAAAGAAATTGAAAACAATTCCCGCGTGCGAATATTAATTTCAGGTCTCATATGCAATCGATTGTTGCAGTTACGTGTTCCCACATTCGTTCTCGGCTTATTGCAGACATGGGCGAGGTTCGATGGCAGTGATTTACAGAACTGGGCACGGCCCTCTTTTTAGTACATGTAGCACCTATAATTCAGGTCCTCTCTTTTTCAGTCAGCACAGAATGGATGAGCAGTTTCGAATTCACTTGAGGTCCCAAGGGACAAAAAAACCTGCAGTTCAACTGGTTTTTAATCAAGGGATTCAAAAACCTGCAGTCCACGTAATTTTTATCCTGGGTCCAACCTCACGCAACTCTACCCATTGACATTCAAAAACTCAGCTCAAATGGGTTTGCACCCAACCCCCTAGAATTTCTAGATTGCCATTCTTCTGCATATAGTAGTAATACTCCATTATTCCTTTTTATCATAGAAACAATCTACATAGGCCTGCATCTCTGTTCTGCTGTTTGCTCTGGACGTCTGGTTGCCGGGAGCAATGACGCCCATCACTGGGAACAGCTGAGACTGACAGTCGAAAACCGTCTGGCCGTTCATCAGCAGCTGCACACAAAATCGCCACACACGTCCGTCTGTGGCTTCTCATGGCAGGCCCCTACTCTCGATATTTTTTGGCACGCCAATTACGGATTGCGCCTAGCCGTATCACGCTTTGTCACATGACTTTGTTCTTGAGCTTTAAGCCGGCCCACAGAGTGCTGGCTCGGTAGCATATGCACACCGTGGCGCATGAGCTGCTGCAGATTATGTCGAAAACTCACCGAGCACTGACGGCCCGGGGCTCATTCCTGGTACCCTGTGGAGCGGAGCACCGCGTCCCTGACCCTTAATTTTTCCTTCTTTAAGCCAGCCGTCGGGGAAAGGCCCTGCTCCACCAGAAGCCAGTCCAGGTTCAGCTCTGTATTGAGAAGGTGAGGAGGCACAAAGGTATGTGGGAGCTGCTGCGCAACCTGCAAAGCAGCACCCGGCTCCTTGTTTCAGTGACTTATCACGTGACGACACTGATGTGGGTGAAGAAGCGGGGGAACTACTTCAGAAATTCAACCGCGACTTTGGGTTTAGAGTCGGGAGGCGCTATTAAAAACGTTCATGGACATTAACATAGGTCGCCCGCCGTGTTCGTAATTCCAAATGTCAGGGATTTGAGCGGGGACGATACAGTCGCGGCGTTGCCTGGAAATTAATTAATGTCGCAGAGTACAGGGGAGTAAGCACCTGAAGAGCTCGCCGTTTCTGGCTGTCTGACACAAACTTGATATCAATGGGGGCCGAAGTTCCCTGTGCAAAGACACCAGCGAAAAATTTGAGGTCCTCATTTCCGTACAATCGTACACTAGGATGTTGCAAAATTCACACTGACACGAAGCTGCGAGCTTGGGTGACTCGGAACAGGTTGTCAGTCAGGCGGAAAGAAAAAGGAGCGCACCAGGGGCACCGGGGCTGAGGAAACGCACGGGTATGGAACTGCCTCTCCCTTCATACCATACTGACCTGCGGTCCTATTCTCTGTTTTGCACTCGCTGGGGGCTTTTTCTACAGAGCTTCCGCCGTCCTTCCGCCGCCAACGCGGCGACTGTGGGGACCCAACATGAATCTCCTCCATCTCGAAAAGAAACAAGCTACACGTGCTCGACATCGCAATATGATTCAAATTATGTCAGCTGAAAGTAAGCTGTCGGGTTGTCTTGTTGGTCTTTTTAAGTCTAGCGCCCAGGCGGGTTTGCGTGTCTGCGCGAATCAGAGTCGCAGGGTTTGGTCCGCGTCTGAATTGGGATATATTCTCCGAAACACGTCGCCTCTTCCGAAACCAAAAATATGCGCCACGTGCCTTAAGTACCGTCTCAAAACGTTCAACCTAGTCCCCGCTCCAACCTCAACAGAAGCGGTGAAAAGAGGAAGCGGTGGAGTTCGGAACCACGGTGTCACTGGTTTGGCGTTCTGAGCGTCGAGTGCACGCGCAGTTGCAGAGGATGTGTTTGCGAATTGTACAACTTCGACCCCAAAGTCATGCGCGGCGGGAGGGTACTGATGCCTGCCTGGGTCCGACCTGCTTTCTGCGTTGGCCTGCCTCGCTGTGCTGCGAAGAGTTAAAAAGCGCATAAACGTACCTACACATGTAATACGAGGCACGGCGATACAGATACATTATACGGGAACGCGCTGACTCAATTACAGATAAGACAGGCTTACGTGGGATGAACTCTCCACCTGGATTTATGAATGAGTTAAAACTATTTGTATATTACTCTGATGAAAAAAAAAAGTACTCTATTTGAATCTAGAGGTTTGCATATCCAATATCATGTGTACGGGACAGTAACTCTAGCGGTTACTGTTACCGTTAATATCGGCGCGTCTCACCTGCAGGGCAACCACCTTGCCCGAGCAGTTAGACGCAGCCAACGACCAACGACTTCCCCAACGGTCAGCTCTAGCTAGCCCGTGCCTTATAAGCCGTAGCTAGCCACGAGCCTAGGCACTCTCTGCTTTCGCGCTCAGCCAATCTAGGCTTCGCGCGAATGCAGTCTCGACTCTAGTAGTCGAGCAGGGTGTCAGTTTTACCTTTTCGTCCCATGCGCACTCGAGCGTCACGCGACACTTCCCCTCGTTCAGCTACGCAGTTCCCCACTATGCAGCCCGAGCAGTCTACATCCGCCGCAGCGGCCGACCCTCACGCTACCACACTCGAACAACGCACAGCCGAACAGATTCGTACGGCGGTTTTGGAATCGGAACAACGCATTACTGAGCAGTTTTTGGCGGCTAACGCTGCCTTACTCGCTCAGCTTCGACAGCCGACAGCCACACCCGCTACTACTGATCAACAGCAGTCCATTCCCACCGACGCGACCACAGCGACGGAGGGTGGCAAGGAGGCCCCTGTGCCACCTATCGACTTGCTTGACGACGAACCCGACCCCTCCGCGGCCGAATTCGTCGACTTCACCTACTACGGCGAAGTCATCCCACCCGGCCTCGAACGTCCCCCTCGCGACGTCGACGAGCCACGTCTGTGGACACTCACGGACGACACCGCCCGCTCACTAAGCGACAAACGCACCCAGGCAGCCTACGACGAGTACCTACACATCGGGTGCTATGCCTTCTTCGACAGCTGCGCCAACGCGGCAATCGGCGAGGCTCTGGACACGCTGTCGCACGGCACACCTCTACCGCCAGAGCAGGCGGAAGCGATTACCCTCATCCGAGCGGGTCATCGCACCCACATGGCGACGGAGGAGGCCGCCCGTACTAGATTGGGCTTCCTCCGCCTCACCAAGGGCGGACAAACGAGCACAGATGCGGACCGCGTCTTTGCCGAACTGGCCCACGAGCGCTTCTGCCGACCGCGCCCTGCCGCGGTCTCCGGCACATTGGATGCGCTTCGCCAAGCGTTCGTCGACCGCACGCTGGAAGTCAGCCTACACGCCGCCAGCAAGGCCGCCGCCGGAGCTGCCTTCGCGAAAGTCACACCGGACAAGCCTCCCGGCCCCGATGCGCGAGCCCGCAAAGCCGCCGCCGACAAACGCAAGGCCGCTGCAGCAGCAGCAGCCGCAGCCCGCGCCACCCCCGCCCCGAAGCCGACCGACCCGGCTAAAACCTCGACCAAGAAATGACGGTGTGGCCCGCCGCTCCGATTCCTGCTCCCCGACGTCTTCCTTCATGCGCCACCGCGTGCGTCGAAGATGGCGGGAGTGGGAGCGCATCGGAGCGAGCGGCCAAGTCCTAAACTGGATCCGCCATGGCGTTCGCGTAAAGTTCAAGCAAGGTCTACGCCCCAAGCCCTTCAACCACGGCATCTCTATGCTCGACGCGACGCCGGCCCAACTCGAGTTTCTAAACTCGGAGCTCCCCCGCTTCGAGGCTTGCGGAGCTTGGGAGCGGGCGGACAACCCTCGCTACGTTTCCCGGATGTTTTTAGTTCCAAAACCCGGGTGCAACCAATGGCGTTTGATTATCGACCTTCGAGAACTCAACCGTTATTGCTCGACCTTCACCATGACGTGCGAGACGCTCAAGCACCTACGTCACCTCTCGCGGCCGGGCGACTACTTCGTCTCCCTCGACCTTGCCGACGGGTACTACACCCTTGGCATCCGGGAGGAAGACCGCGACTTCTTCACGGTCAACTACCGCGGCACGCTATGGCGCCTAGCATGCCTCCCCATGGGTTGGTCGGGGTCGGCTTACTACTTTTGCAAGCTAACTCAAGTGTTCACAAACCACCTTCGTCGCCCCCCGCCACCGGTGCCAACGGCCACTTCCCCTCACAGTCGCCGCCCCACCAAGCGCTTCCTCCGAAACACGCGGTGGCGGGGAATTCGACTCCTACCCTACATGGACGACTTCCTTTTCCTCGCCGACTCCTACGAGGACGCCCTCCTACTGCGACAGCGCGTTCAAGCCCTACTCGACAGCCTCGGCCTCGAACGCAACCCCAAGAAGGGCGTTTGGACACCTACCCAAGTAGGCGACCATTTAGGCTTAACGGTGGACCTCCATCACGGCATGTTTCGCGCCCCCCCCGCAAAGCTTCAACAGCTCGCGCAACAAGCTTCATCCCTCCTCGGCCGAGCTGCGTCAAACGCCCGGTGGCTACCCACTCGCCAACTTGCGGCTTTCGCCGGAAAGGCGCAGTTCCTCTACCTCGCCATCGCCCCCGCGCGCTTCTTTTTGCGCGAGCTACACAACGTGTTAGCCACACGGGTTGGGTGGGGCGGACGCGTCCGCCTCACCCACCAACTACGCCGAGACCTCGAGTGGTGGCGCACGGTCCCCACTCAACACAACGGGCGGTCCATCTACAAGCCTATCGAGACCGCCTACCTCCACGCCGACTCGAGCGACTACGGTTGGGGGGCCGTTCTCAACGAGAACTCCAACTATCAAGCCCGAGGCTTTTGGAGCGCTACCGACCGCCAACAACACATTACGTGGAAGGAACTTCGTGCGGTGCGACACGCGGTGGAATCTTTTCTACCCCAACTCCGAGGCCGACAAGTCCTCCTACACGAGGACAACACGGCGGTGGTCGCCGCCCTCACCAAGCTCACCTCGCGCTCGCCCGCCATGATGGCCGAACTCCGTCGCCTATGGTACCTCCTCGACAGCAACGACATCAACATCCGGCCGCGCTACATCCGCTCGGCGGCCAACATATGGGCCGACGCGCTAAGCCGGGAGTTGGACTACGAAGACTGGCAGCTCAACCCTCGTGTTTTCGCCTACCTTCAACGCCGGTGGGGGCCGCACAGTATCGACCGTTTCGCCTCGATGCTCAACACGCAGCTACCACGCTTCAATGCCCGCTGGCGCGACCCCCTATGCGAAGACATCGACTGCCTACACCTCCCCGACGCGGCGTGGAAGTGCGAGAACAACTACTGCAACCCCCCTTGGTCTGCCCTACCGGCGCTGGCAGCAAAACTCGAACAAGCTCAAGCAGCGGCAACCGTTGTCGCCCCCTACTGGCGAAACAAAACGTGGTACCACGCGTTCGCACGCTTGGCCACCGAGACCGTGCACTTCCCAGCGTCCCGCGACCTGTTCTTTCCAGGCAGGCTGGGCAAGCACGAAGGGGTCGGGCCACCCGCGTGGAGCATCGTGGCCTTTCGGCTAACACCCCCTCTTGGCTCTACACGCGACGCGGTGCGATTGGCCGAGCGATATGCCCGGACCGATTAAAAACGCCTGTACAGCTCGTTCCCCCTCTGCGTACAGGACCGCCGCGCTACGGCTTACGCCGGGAAGCAGCACAGTCGCCCTGGTCCACCGATTTAGCTGAAACTTTCCAAGACCTCCTAGGATCAGACAGACTCGGGGTTACGGCGGTTGCCCTACTCAGCAACTCGCTAGCGCCCTCGACGTACACGAGCTACCAGAGCGCAATCGGGCAATTTTTTATTTTCTGTGCAGAAGAAAACATCGCCCCGCTACAGGCCACACCCGCCACAATGGTCCGTTACACGGCCTGGCTGGCCCTACGCGGCACGGTCGCTGCGAGCTCGCTGCAACCCTACTTCTCCGCCATAAACAAGTTCTTCCGTGACCACCGGCGCCAACCTGTCGCCGTGGGCGAACTCTTGGCGGACGCCCGCCGTGGCCTCGAAATGCTACAGCACCGCCTGGTACCTACCACCGCTCGCCTCCCGCTACCCGCACAAGTCGCCCTGGACATCCTGCACTACGCCAACACCCTTCACGATACTTTCGCGTGGACCCCTGCTGCCTTCCCCCAGATGCAACGCTTCCGGGCCTGTTTAGCGGTGTGCGTCAATTACACGTTTTTCTGCCGCGCCGAAACCGGCGCCCGCTGCCAGACCGGCGACCTTGTGGTCGACAAGCCTTCGCAGCAAATCTGCCTCTACGTGCGGAAGTCTAAGGGGGACCAGCGCCGCGACGCCAGCGATAAACTGGTCATCGCGGTACCTGTAGCCGCTAACCCCGTCCTGGCGAACCTAATCAACTACTACACAGAACAACGCGCTATCTTCTGCACCAAATTCTACAGCAAGCCACCCCCGCTCGCCTTCTGGAGTTTCTCACCTTCAGAACCCTCTACCGATTGGGGTGCCGCGTCCACCATCTCCACCTGGCTCTCCCTCGCCCTCCTCGCAGTCAACTCGTCAGCGCCCGCCGGCTTTAAATGGACGTCGCACAGCCTACGGAAAGGCGCGGCGTCCGCTGCCAGCTGCATCGGCGCGCCCCTCCCCGTAATCAAATTTATGGGTGGCTGGGCCAAGAACAGCTCTGTGACTGAAGGAAAATATATTGACCCAACCATGACCCCAACACCTGCTGCTTGGCGGTTCTTCGGCTGGCTCACTCCGTCCCCCCCGCAACACTAATTCTGGCTGTGCAAGCCTTTGGCTTTAGGTTACTGGCAAAACGTGCCCTAGGGTAAATGGTCAGATTGATTTGAATCTAGAGGTTTGCATATCCAATATCATGTGTACGGGACAGTAACTCTAGCGGTTACTGTTACCGTTAATATCGGCGCGTCTCACCTGCAGGGCAACCACCTTGCCCGAGCAGTTAGACGCAGCCAACGACCAACGACTTCCCCAACGGTCAGCTCTAGCTAGCCCGTGCCTTATAAGCCGTAGCTAGCCACGAGCCTAGGCACTCTCTGCTTTCGCGCTCAGCCAATCTAGGCTTCGCGCGAACCCACCCACCCATCCCTATAATCCTGCGCTAATTGACCCCCAGACCCTGTCTGTGGGTGTCCTTTGGCCAAATTGTAAGCAAGCTGACATCTTTGGCAAAACGTGCCCTAGGGTAAATCTTTGATTCAATACATCTACATGACATGTAGATGGCTGGCTTACAAGAAGAACCAGATGAGCACGGACAGGGAAAGTGGGAGGGGAAACAAGAGGGCAAGAGTGACAAGAGGATCACGGAATCCAAAGCACAGCACAAGGAAAGCACTACATTGTGCATAAACCTAGCAGATTAAACTAAGGAAACTCTTAAGCCACGCCGAGAATGCAACACGTGGAGGCGACAAGCGGCGCCTCACGCGCCGCTCGAGGAAGCACGGGGACGCTTGCGGCCCATGGCGCGGGTGAAGAGCGCCGTGGCTGGAGAAGGCATCCCAGCCGAGGAAGAAGCGGCCTCCGTGCCGTCCGCAGCGGCGGACAAACCGCGCAAGACGTTGTCCGCGTGAGCAACATGGACGGCGAGAGAGACCTTTCGACGCCAGGAGGCCAACAACTTGCCCACGTGCATCCCTTTAGATGCGGCTGCCTGCTTGGCTAGCTCCGTCAAGAAAGCCGTGGCGTGGCCGCCAAGAGTACCAAATTCCGTGACTGCAAAGGGAATGAAGCGGATGTCGGGGCGACTCCTCAACCCCTCCGAGTACTTCTCGAACTTGGTCTTCTCAGCATGGCGGAGAGCGACTTCGGGTGACGGGGGGCTAGACACGCCGAACAAACCGGAAACCACGGCATCAAGGGCAAGTTTTGAGCCTCGGATGCCGTGATAGTGCAAGACACCCACATCCGCGGGGAGACCGTCGTTGCCGTTGGGGAGTTGAACTAACATCGTGGGATCTGTGAGAACCTCGACGCCAACCCCGAGTGCGCCACGAACCTCGGAGATGATTTCCGCAAGGGCCGTCACTAACCAAGAGTGAGCGGTGTGGACCGAAGCATCTCCGCCGCAACGAGCCAAATGGTCCGCAAAAGCAGTGGCCCACGCATCATCCGACATGTCAACACCCGCCGACGAGAACGCACCCCGCATAGCTTGAACCGAGAGATGGCAAGAAGCACAAGCAGTGGGGGAGCGTAGAGAAGAGAGGATGCGAGATGAGGGTAGGCCGAAGATGCGACAGACCGCGACGCGGAAAACTGCGTCGTAGTGCTCAGGGAACTTGTCACGGAGCTCGCCCAGGCGACCCGAAGTAGGCGGGTCCGAAGCCAAAAACGCAAGGGCGCCGTGGCCGAGACGAGATAGAAAACGCCTAGACTCCGGCCGAGCGCGGTTGGAAAACGTGGGAGCGAGCTTCGCGAAGCGAAACAAGTTGACGCGCTCACTGATGTCGGCTTGTAGCTTTGGAAAGATGTCCGTGGCAAACGCAGAAAGAGGGACGAGCGAGGGTAGGCCATCAAGGGACTGGGCAATCTGCTCGTTGTTTGATCGGGCTTCGGCAACGCAGCCGGCGCGAGCCACCGTTGGACGTTTCGGGGGGAGCATCGCTAAGGCTGTGGTTATCAAGGGTTCAGACTCGGCGAGAGCGTGAGAACCGCACGCAGCGTCCAAGCGCGCCCACGACGAAGCGAGTTCTAACGACCACATGGGTTCGTTATCGCCGTCGTCTCCGTCCGGTGTACCATGCCTACGGGACACCGCTGTGGTCATAGCACTCGCTAACCGTCCATACATGGTCGGCTCCATTGGAACATCGTCTTGGGAATCCCCGCGCACGCGAGCGTCTTGTGTTGTAAGGAAACGAATAGCTGAGCCCACTGCCAAACCGGCCGCTCCGACATGGGCCGCATCCGCCAAGGCAGCCAAATCCCCCACCCCCATGCCGCCGAAACGTATGGGA